>JAQIWH010005060.1:0-15450 GCA_034695005.1 Cryptops parisi
CACACACACACCTAAAACGTATGTATGTAAACAATACATACATACATACAAGGGTCGTGATGGTACCTGCCTCGTGACAGTTTGAGCCCGTGGCGGGGTCAAAAGCGAACGCGTGCCCTTATTCTCTTATGTTTGAGTGAAGAGCCAAAGTACAGAAACGAGATGTTGCAGCGTGGGCTGCTCAAGTTAGTTATCTTCCTTGACTTTGGAATGTCCATCATCACAAAAACATTTTCTCTCCCCCTCAGGATGAAAACAGATGGAAGGGTACATAAAGGATTAAAGAACTTTTTTTTTTAATTTACTAAGATTAGGAAAGATTTTTTTTTATATAACTTAAATTTGTTTTGCTTGTAAAAGTGGGATTATGGTCTGTCTTGGGTCAAACAAATCATCGACATGACAAATTAAAAGATATGTTTTTTTTGTTTTGTTTTTTTGTTTAGAATGAAAATTCCGTGGCAGAAACTTGTCAAAATTCTTGTTGGTTTAAATTATCAGAAAATTAAAGAAACGATTATTATAAATGATATACAATTGTACTATTGTAGATTAGTACTGTACATCGAAGTAATAAAATGACTCATCTTTGGGTATTCGCAAAAAAAACAATGACTACCTACCGCATGATAAAAAAAACTGACAGACTAACAAAATGATTCAAAACAAATATTTTTTTATACAAAATGATTCATCTTTGTGAAAATCATTAAAAAAAGAAACAACATTCCCATATAGGAGTCAAGTTGATGCGTTTATCCAACTAAGTGTATAAGGCCATCTCATCCGTTTAGCATTTGGTTAGCTTAGTCATAGAGTCGAGTAAAATGGCAATTACCTGCAAGAATTAATCCACACCCAAGTAATTTTTTTTATGCGAATGCGGTTATACACCTGTCATCATGACATATAATTCACTGCCGTGTTTTTAAATAAACAACCGTTTAGACCTTTGAAGATGCAAATGCTTTCTCCGACCGATAAAATATTTATCTTAATAAGGCCAAACGGTATTAGAAAAACTTCAAAACACTTCAAGATTCTATAAATGCATCACTTACAACACTCACCATTCATCGATCGTTCATTAGTCGTATATAACACGTGTATAATAATGTAATTTTTAGCCATAAAGAAAAATAGACATAAATAGACGATGATGGATAATCAAAATAGATAAAATACAGATCGTGTAGATAAATGACAGACTTTTCCTTAATAAAACTGAATCTCATCATTCAAATTTAGGACCTTCGTTTGGCAATATTATCTTCGTATACATATACTGCAATTATATATGCTGTTGACTTCTGCAATGTATTAGTATACTGTGGTACAGTTAGCCTACAGTACCGGTGCAGTGTACACCAATGATTGTTGATATTTCCGAGTTATTTGATAAAATTACGTTAATGGCTAAAGGCAACCCACTTAAAACTAATATCGACTTTTATATAGCCTACTACGACATTAAACAAGAAATTAAAAATCGATATAAAATTGCAAAGTCGGACCAAATTTATTACGATTTTCTATAACAACGTGGTAAATTGCCTTCAAAAAATATCAAGCGGAACATTGTTAAAAAATGCAGTAAGCTACAATAAAGCATGTTTAAATAAATAGATATCTTGATCTTTAATGTAGTCTAACTTGACAACATGATGTACCCTCTCCCCTAATCTATAGTAATTTTTTAGCGTATCAACTCATGTATTTATTTAAATAGTCCAATTCTTAAGTTAAAAACAATTGAAAATACACCTGGATAGTGTATTTTACATTTTGCATTTATAACTTTTCAATTCTTCTCAACACATAATTCACTTCACACTCGGTTCTCAGATGTTCAATAATAAAATAGTTAAACAAATCAATAAGTCTAAAAACCATAATACATGTAACCCTACACGCCTTTTTTCATGCATCAACAACGTCTCCGTTTCCTACTTCAGGGAACCGCAAAGTGAAATAACAAACAAAAAATCTTTTCTCCTCATTCAAAAATCTAATGAAAAACAAGAAAACAAAACAAACAATGCTCGAAGAACGAAAAAACCCGACAAACACAACATACAAATCAGTGAAGTGCATCATTCTGACCGTATTTGGTCTTTTGAGCATTATGACGCGGATCGCTAGACACTGGGCATTGCGTCGCCACCGACAGGTGCGAAAGGCAAACCGAGTAGGCAACACACATATACACTGTTCAACTAGTATCACAGTACTACGTACTACTACTACGCCGACACACCGTCCGAAGCAAGTTTGCAATACGAGTTGTTAGTCGAGAGGGGGATCGGTGGTTGGCGACGGCCGGGCGGCATCCCAGCGCGCGCCTTCGGGCCAGGTCGCGGCCCTCACAACACAACGCACCTGTCCGAGGGGATTCCTGGGAAGGAGTGGCGCCACCTGTTCCACATTCGACGCCAACTTCAACCTCCATCATCACTACCAGTATCATCATCATCATCATCATCATCTTCACTTAATCATCATTGTCATTATTATTTAACTTGACGCGATCCGACTATTACGAAAAATGCCAAATTGGGGAATTACTGTACCAAAAAAAAACAACCTTCCTGAAGTGTATTTTCGAACAAGCAAGTGAAACGGAAATTGATCGTTAACCAACTTTGTTTTTTTTTCTCAAAAAAGAATAAAAAGTTCAGTAGTTTATAGAGTTTCATTTGTTTTAAATCATCTTAAAATATAGCCGATTAATGTTTATAACGTTAATTTTAATTTTCATTTCATTTAAGTGTCAAGATGTAAAAACAGTTAAATTTATAACTTAATTTATTATAACAATTTTCGAAGTTATATTCGCGCAAACCACGCATAATACGAAAATCGCATTACACAGTCCAGTATATCGAAACTATCAATGTGAGAAAACTTCAGCGTTGTCACCTGTGGACCACTGCACGAAATCGCATAATACTGAAATTTTTGTCGCTGAGAGAATTTATCAACTTGTATATTAACAAAAACGTATATTATAATAATGAATTCGTATAAATCAAGTTTTTCCGTATACAGTAGAATCCGGTTATTGTGATCACTTTGGGACCGGTGCTATTTGATAACAATAGCCGGCTGATAACATTGAACAATAAAAATAAAACATTAAAAGTGTCTTGGGACCGACTGATAATAACAATAGCCGACTGATAATATCCGTAATCATAATAACCAGATTCCACTGCATATTATAACAGCAAATTCACCGTAATATATGCGTATACCTTATCGTACGACATAAACCATTCGCATACTTGCTGAAGATTATTACCGTTCTTATAAATAGTAACGGTAATAATCGTTACTATTATTATCGAATAATTATCGTTATTCGACTTAAAAAGTTGACACAAGTTGAAAACATTTTAAATGGGTTTCACTCTTTTATGACATCATAAAGTACAGTAAAGTCACTCATTTCCTATTTTTTTTTCTGCTGACTTTAATTCATAATAAATGCATACCAATTAGATTTTGTCTCATTTTGACAATACGTTTTATTATACAGAACGAACCAAACGACAAACACGAACCCGCTAATTAATTCTTGTAACCTTTAATACTAAATACCTCTCCGCCCCTAATTTTAAAGATACTTTGTAGTAGTGCATAGTGATTTACAACCGTTGTAAAAATTTAAATAAAACCAGTTACACAGCTTCATCTTAAATGATCATGACAATGATGATTAAGTGACTTTGATTGTAATGATTAAGTGCATCAAAATTTTTCTCTCAACTGGTTTCATACAGATTTTCTACGGAGGCACTTCACCGTTCAATTTTCGAGTATGTAACACACCTGTTGTTCACTGGCCCAAAGATTTAACCTCTTTTAATAGAACACTAAAAACTTTTTTTTTCATTCTCCACTGAGTGCTGTCACCCGTACCAAGAAATTTACTTTCTCTCCCTATCATCATTTCCGTCGACGGAAAAATATTGGTTTCCGCAAAGAATCCACCTCCCACAGAACGTATTTTTCACCTGTGAACATAAATTTCGCGACAGGTGATGTAGAACTGAAAACGGACCGGTCTACTTATCCGAAAGCTATTTTTTTGAAGTAAAAAAAAAAGTATTTTTTTTTCTTCTGGTAAGTCAACCTGTTATAATAAAAATTCGGAAACATGGTGACAGGTGCAAGTTATTCATTGCCCTTGACAGCCATTGCTTGTAGCACTACCTTGATAGATCCCAAATAGATGATGCGACTGACACGAAAATAAAATATATATATATATGAAAAAAATTTCTAACACTAGCCTACATATCATGTTTAGAATTAGAAAACGTCAACCAAAAAATTGTCTTCGGGAAAAAAATAGTCATTACAAAACAAGAAAATTGGTTTTAAAAAATCTCCGGAGACATACTATGTAAAATAAGAGACTGAAAAAGTTGCACGGATTATTTTCCCTATAGGATGTACGTATTCTGCATGTTTGAAAGAAAAATACTGTACATTAAAAAAACACAAGTTAAACATAAAAAGTTGCAGTTAATCCTCGATATATGCTAGTTTTTTTGTAAAAATATCGCATACATCAAAAACAGCATATAGTGGAATTCTCATTAAGTTACAGCATAATAATCAGTATTCATGCCGCACGTGAAAAAAGCATGTGCAAAACAAGCATTCATTCACGCATGCGCGTCTACAGGGGGGGGGGGGTAATGGGAGTGACCCCCTCCAAAGCTACCTGATAAAGATGACCCGATGTAATTATTTTTGATAAAATTCGGAAAAAGTTTGACAAGTTTTCCAAGCCAAATCAATAATTAGAATTTAGTTTGTAATTTTTCTTTATATTATAAATGACACAATGTATTTGGATGTATCGATAAACACATATTTGGATGTAGAAAATTGTATCGCTATATTCTATACAAAGACTAATGTTGTAACTGTTGTGTTTTCGTTTTCTCTTGGACTTTATAATTGTTTTGTTGTTAAATTTTTCGGTCTATTTTGGATTGTATGATGATAAAATAAAAATAAAAGATGTATTTATATTAATTAGATATCGATAATTCCTTTGATGTGATGTGTGCTCCACTCCAAACTGGAGGTCTGTAGATGCACTTGCATTCACGTATGCACCACCTCTCAAAATCGAAAAATATCGGACTTTCTTCGCATATAATGAGCATTTGGGATGGTTTTATTAGTCGCGTAATCGCATATAACGAGGACTCCACGGTATATTTCATGTATATGAAAATGCATTTTGGTCAGTCGACGCGCTTAAAATTTCTGTTGAAGATTAACCAATGTAGATTAAAGGATGGTTTACTATACAAGACCATATATTTACAACAAATATCGCCTTTCGTGTACGAGTTCCTGTTCACGTGCAAATTTTGATAACCGCTTTACATCTAATTAGAATTTCCCTTAATTGGATCTTCGAGGAACCTAAGACCAAAACCAAACAACCCCAAAGATCAACAGTGCATTAGGTCTAAGGGTCAGAACTCATCATCATCTCAGTTTCAACCTACGTAAACGATCCCTTTCAACGTGTACATTAACACCTTCTAAACACAAGTTTAGATGAGTAACTGATAGACGAGTAAATGATTCGATGAGTGATTCGACACCTTGATTCCAAACTGGTCAGCGAAAACTGGTCAGCTGAGAGAATCCTTGATTAGTCTCCATCTATTTTACGAGCATTTTGGCACCTTTGCCAACAAAAAAAAAATATGTATTAAAAACCACATAAAGAAAAAAAAAAGATAAAAAACACGAGGTGATGGATTGAATTGAACCATAAAAGAGAATCGAGCAATTCACCATGCTACACTATCTCTCAACTAGCAACCGCACAGACACCAAAACCCTCGGGGAACACCTGTTCTCACTCTGGTTAAAAAGGAAAGACAAGAAGAAAAACCGAAGCACGTTTCTTTTTACCTTGATGGCAGTGTCTGCTCCACCTGTACTTCCACCCGAAAATAAGGGTGGTGTAGTAGTAGTAGTAGTGGTGGTGGCAATAATAGTAGTAGTTGAGTAAGTATAGAATAAAATCGGAAAAGAGTAGGGGGGAAGAGAACGAGGAGAAAATGGGAACGAAGACACCTGCATTGGATTGCAAAGCGCGCTAAAGTGCCAAAGAGCACGTTCTAACTGGACGTCAATGGTACTAATCGTGATTTTCACCCAGAGAAACAAACCCCTGGTTCGCATTTAGGCCCCCAGGATTGGGTTATTGTAAGAGGGTTTGTCACTCGTCAATGGGCTGGTTCGCACCTTCTCACAATGACCCTATAGTTACAACCGCACAATCACTTTATAATAATGGGTGATCTACCGGGAGAAACACAACCAGCCACTGTTCCCATTCGAAAAGCAAATTTACGCATGTATGCAGTGGTCTTCGATTTATGCGAAGGTGACAAGTTCCCACCATTGTGCACCATCACAAAAATCGCATAATAGAACTAGGATAGGATGTGCACCACTACACAAAATCGCATAATAACAAAAATCTTTTATAATAAGTTGTAAGTAAAGTACAGTTGAAGAAGCAATGCCCTTGTGCACCATCGCGCGAAAACGCATAATAGCGAAGTTTTCTCGTTTATAACCAGGATACTCTCATCGCGTAATAGCGAAAATATAGCTACGAAACTCTCATAAACCGAATACTCCCTGTATAATCTGTCCTAGTTCATATACGGTATTAATTACTCGTTATATACTGTACAGAAAACGCATATGAAGCTTATTTTGATCCGCTTCCGGATCAAATTGAATTTGATCCGCTGTTGCCAAATGTTTTTGTAATTTGTAAAACGTATTTGTTGATTTATCACTTCCATCTTTTTTTTTTTAACACAGGTCTCAATTACGAATCATTTAGCGGATATTTCTCTTTCATACCCATTACTTTACAATGGATACAAGCACCTGCTCCTAGTGCAAAATGATATCCATCTCATCAAACTAAACAAAAAACTGAAATAAAACAACTACAGAACCAAGAGCACTAATTTTTTGTTCCTGTACTTCCCCTTGGGCCCTTCCACAAACACACGGAAACGTATGGAAATAAAAACTGCTCATATACAATAACCACTATCTAAGAAGCGTAATGTACAAAAAAGAAAATGTAAAGAAATTAAAAACACTTTGCAAACACTACATTTTCACCACTAGAATCCCAATTACACTTCAAGAGCTTTAACTTCTCCTAAAAAAACAAATCTCAAGTGTTTTACAGAGTGACGAAAAGCAAACACTGTAACATTTCCCATTGTCAAAGTGTACGCACTTGAAAATGGAAAGTATATCAATTAAATAATAAAAAAACAACAAAACAATTTTACTTAAAATTTCTTATCTGACTGGAATGCAATTTTCAATTTTGCAATATAATTATCCGAACCCTGTATGTTATAATTACTTAATTTAAAAATCATTCGTAGCAGTTTAAAATCGAATTTGTCATTGCGAAATTAACACCCGGGTGGAAATGTAATAAATCTCCATGATCAATGAAATGGTGTCAATGTTTATTAAATGGACGTGTCGAAATGATAAACTTCCGTCATAAAAGTTGCCATTTGTTATTACGATGGCATTGGTTCATGCCAATAACAATTTACTATAACAACAGCTATGAATCAAACGGCTCGATAGGTTTGTGTAGAACGATCTTTTAAATAAGAAACTTCAATAAATTACTCCTTTTAAATCAATACTGAAGGTATAATAAAAATTAGGTTAGTTTCTTTTCCCACATTTTTTTATTGTCTAAATGTCTATATCACTTAGTACGAATATATAACATTTTGCGTCATTTTAACCGGATAAGAATAAAAATTGACCCTCAAAAATTAAATTTTAAGAATGCCGTAGGACGAAATTAAAACAACAACGTTTTCTAAGCATACCCTTCATATACTGCATATAGCGTCCGCCATATTGGTTTTTAATTACCAGTATATATACAGTGACACTCGTGAGACTAAAACGGATTTACGGACATCTCATTCACCAAAATCCATCGAGTCGTTTTGATTTTGTATGTAAAAACTCACAACTCACTCACTAACAAATAAAGCTAATATAAAGAGTACGGTACCGGTATAATAATAAAAACAGGTGGACAAGATTAAACCTTCAGGAGCAAGAGCTCAATAAGATTTGAACGATTGTTATACGAATTATTATTATCACAAATTATTATTACCACCATCAGTTTACAATGATGTACTATTAGTATTATGCACTATTATGCAGTACAATTATGCACTTAAAAATCCCAAAATATGCATGCAACATAATAAATTTTTAATAATTCATTAGCTTCCTCAAATGAAAGAACGTAGGTGAGGATAATATCTGCGAAAACTTCGTTTATTGATCTAACATCTCATAAATTTAAAATTCTCACACAGAAGTTACAAAACCAACTACAGGGAACAATTACAGAGTACAAATCAAAATATGTGCAAAACGTGCCATACACATTGTGGAGAAAAGCAGCAGGTGCGGGATAATTCGGTCACTCGTCGACTACGGAATCGCAGAAAAGCGAAATTGTAATGATTGGGAAAGTTCCTCATTGTGTATAATTAGCAAAATAAGAACTCGCATAAATCGAGGACTCCAGTGGAAAAAAAAAACAACTGTAACGAGACACTAGAAACCTAAACTAGCAGCCACGCGCTTCCTCATCTAAGTTGATGATGACCTTCCGCGTCGCGACAGGTGTTTCTCTTAGGCGCCGAGCACCTTGAGGAACTGGCGCCGAACATTCGCCAAGTTTGGTGAAAGGAGCTCACGTTCTTCAACTCCAAGACATCAACTGTATAAATGCGAATGAGTGGAACAAGAAGAAGAAATTTTTTTTTTAAAAGAAAAAAAAAAGAGTGAGCAAAGATAAGAAGTCAGTCATCGTCGTTTTGTCCACCAAATCTCAGCAGGTCTACGTTGGGGTCATTTTGCTGTTGGCGTCAGGAATAATCAGAGAGATGAGTGGTAACAAAAAAAAAGTGAATATGTTTCAAGAAAATAGGATAGATTAAAATAAAGAAATGAGTAAAAAAAAATATAAGAAAATTTTTTTTTATAGTCATGAAAAGATAACACTGCATCCATATCATTAGATTGTATCCAACATTACAATCTTCGGGAATTCAAACTTCTTATTAATCTATACATCTGTGGCATTATTATAGAAGGATCATAAAAACAAACGTATTTCACGCGGTATATAGCAATACCCAGCCTTGTTTTTAATTAACACCTGTTAAAGTGACGCTCTCTACGTGTTATGAAATTGCTGACGATGGTGCAAGCAGACATGGAACAGAATGGAAAAGAGCTCATTTGCATCTACAGCATATAATTTAAGCTTTTTAACATGCAGTGAGTTAACAAAGAAATCAATAAACAGCAAAGTTTTTAGCTTCTAATATTGCCAACACTACTTTTATCTATCTTTTTCATCTCCTCAGACGATGAGCATTAATTTAATGACATTCAGGTTCTGAAGATGCAACAAGTCTTTTGGTCAAGTAAGAAATCCACAAATGGACAACGTGAATGACGATTAACAAGAATGGTGTTAACACGACTGGTGAAACGTAAATACAGGTTCCTTCTTAATAAACGTGAAATTGTCATAGGTTAATTGAAACCATCACAAACAACCTTACCAATAAAACATTTTGTCATCCCATAAAACCACCACACTTATAAAAGACCTAATTTAAAACTCCTACTTTTAACTTGTGAATTGCATGTGCTAACGTGTTAAAGGCTTATGTCATTAGTTAAAGTGCGAAATTCGTTGAAATGAGAAAAACTACAACCTGGGTTAGATATTAGGAAGTTCAAATTTGAACCGGATTTTGTTTTACACAAGAAATATAGTGGCTACCTTTAGAATAGCCAAAAAAAAAACCATTTTGCTACCATGGAAATTTCGATATATGCGAAGTTTGCACAAAACTTGAACCTCAAATGAATCTGGGATCTTCTGGATATCGCAGTTACTGTATTCCAATCTTAGACAACATAGTCAACTACAGATCAAAAGGTTTAAAACTATTTACACTGAATTAACTTTATTTTGGAACGAATTGCTTAAAAACATACAGTTCGCACTGAGTTCAGCTTGTTTTCAATGAACCCTAGATTCGTAATATTTTGCTCACGATAGTTGCGTCAATGTGTATATGAAACAACTTTAAGTTATAAAATAAAATAAAAAACAGTTTTTGCAAAAGTTAGACTTTGAACTCTAAACTTTCAAAAATGGCCAACAAAAAAATAACAAAACTCAACGTAATGGTCGTAACATGTAAATAGCAACAACGGAAGAATTCCAACCAAAAAATGAAATAAAATTGAAATTCTACTCACTTTTCTTCGACGAGCTCTGCCTTCATTTTGTATGGTTCTGGTGCACAGATCAACACATTCCCCAAAAGAGGGTGAATCTTGTTCTCGGCTATAGTCCTCCTCGTTCAAAGATCCAAGGGCCAGAATATAACTGCAAGCAATGCGCAAAATCGCCAGTTTGGAAAGTTTTTGGTTACAAGAGTACGCTGGCACGGCTCTTCGAAGGCTCTCGAAAGCCGCACTGATCGTGTGAACTCGAGTACGTTCTCGAGCATTCGCTTCGATTCGCCTTTCACGAGTCATGTTCTTGTAATTGCGTTGCTTCTGCTTGGCACTCATATTGCTCGACGACGACGACGACGAGGCGGCTGTCATCGACAACGATGACTTATTGCCTCGAACGCTATCGCCGGTCGAACTGTTGTGCACAACACCACCACCACTGCTACTAGAAGTTCCTTTGCACGTCCTAGGCGTTACTGGAGGCACGACAAATGATGGAGATGACCTGCTCGACCCATCAGTCCTACTACGAGATTCGGTCGAAGGACATAACTGTTGTTGATGCCTGACAAGAGACGGTGGAGACTTTCCAACCGAATGTTGCCGAACTTGACTGGATGAGTCGACGGCCTGGTTAGGCCCGTCGTTGTCGTCGTCATCCTCGGAAACCTCGACGTCGGAATCGAGGACCTTTGCCTCTTCAACGATGGCATGATTACTACTGCAGTCGTCCGAATCACTGTCCCATCGAAACCTTTTACCACCGGGAACCCTTCTGGGTTCTGCTGGTTTTCTCTTGTTTCTCCTGCCAGCTATGGAAGCGTTGTAAGCGGTGGATGGTAAAGTCACTGGTCCAACTCGTATCTCGACACTGTCTTCGCTGGTATCTGTACATGATTCTGCCGGTGAGCACTGTTCATAGTTCATGGGAATCGCAGTCAAACTGGAATCCCTCGTCTGCGAAGTGAAACAAAAGAAAAAGACATCAACGGCTATACCACGTTAAAAGTTTGTAAAGAATCATTAATCAGTAAGAATCGTATTATGTTTGTTCTACAAAGCCTGACGGAAGTCTAAAAGTCGTGAACATCTGTCAACGTGCACTTTATTTTTTATAAAAAACTCGTGTGAACTTTTAACATGTGCAGTTTTGCGAGTTTACAAACTCATAGTAAACTCGTTGGCACAAAGTATCTCTTGCTCCTGTTCTTGTTTATCAATGAAATTAAAAGAAAGGTATTCAATAATTTTTATTTACTAAGCCAGCCTTCAAACACACTTTGCCATTTTTGGTTTTAGAAAGAAAAATATAGCGAGAAACCACGTAATCAAACGAAGATAAAACACACCACGGTAATCTTTAAGGAGTGGGTGGCATTGAACAGCAGGCGACATGTTATGAATGACATTCTATGAATGACATTTCTGATAGAATTCTGAATGAGGTTGCATCTATTTACTCACAAGTTGAATGGTTCACCCAGCAGGAAAGTAATTCAATCATGGAAATAAATGTTCACATATATACATACATATAAATATATACACACTTATACAGTACCGGGTAAGTACGTATATATCACCGTATTTCACTAAACATTTTCCTTATATGATGTTAGAAGAACCAGAGCGAATTTCACCAAACAACAAAATAACCCTTACGCACAGACACGATGTATTAGATAATATATTCTTTATTTCCATCCTGCATTGTTGTCGTGTCTTTATCTAATTAGGATATTCGACAATCCTTGATGTAGTCCGACAAAAATATTTTAAGTGGGCTTAGTGGCGTCTTCATGTCCCCTTTTACTACTAAAACATTCTGAATTATGAAAGGCATGCTTGCAACTTATTTAAATAAATGAATACAAATGATTTGCAAAAAAAAATTATACATACCTAAATTGACTTATAAGAAAAATGTCTTTAGCAAAAAGAAAAGAAGAAAAAAACAACTTAACATTTAATTTGGGTTTTTCCAGTTTCCCATCCGTATCTAAACACCACCTTTGAATCCATTTTATACATTAAAAATACAGTATGACATACAAATATACATATTCTATAGACATGTCAAAATGTACTTGATATTGTGATGTCAGTGCTAGAAGGCATTGTCACGTCACGCAATACTACATTTTATTTTGTAGATAAACAGTAACTCGACTGTGTCAAATGCATTATTGGCATTACTGTGACATGTCAGCATGATAATATTGTCGAGTTTGAAATATCGTAAATAGTGCATTGTCAATATTTTGAATCGAACACAGACAGTTTATTATTTTTTTCCTGATATTGCAACGGTGCCACAGCAACAACCTTATGGTTATTATTAGAAAAATAAATTCGAAGACAATAAAATATTTTATAAGACAGTGTCTACATTTTTATAGAGGGATTAAAACCCTTTTATAACCAGATGGTCAACAACATTTGAACATCTCTCATCTTACAACCAACCACTCCATCACGTCGATAATCCGCAACAGCATTTTAAGGAGTGAAAGGGGTACTTAACCACCCTCATGGTCATTAACTCGCCGGCATTGACTATCATTTTGGATGAATGGAAAACAAAAAGAAAAGAACAAAAGAAAAGAAAAGAAAAACATCGTATATAGCGAAGAACAAACCACAAAAAAATAAGGAGGAGAAAAAAAAATCAAAAACACCAAAAACCAAAAGGTGTAGGTGGATAAATTGAGATGGGGGTAGCGAGGCGAAAAGTCAAAAGATTGCACGTGCGGGTCATGATTAACGCCCTGGGCCTATTATTTTATAGAATGAATCGTGAGGTACCATTCGTTCCAATGCAAGATTTGCACTGCTGAGGGTGTGTATGTGTGTGGGTTTTCTTTCTCCTACCCATCGTAGAGATAGAAAAGCGGTATGGGTGCCAAAACTGCACGCGTACACACTCACACTTTCACCGAAATTGCTCGCCTAATAATGGGGATCGGAGCGGGGTTTAGAGAACTAATGAGCGCCTCGGGCAAGCGCGTGCACCAACTTATCTATCTTCCCACCTCCTAACGACGAGGTAGCCATCAGTTTGTGTAAAAGTCCACCACCTTATTCCCAACAAGAAAAATGTCGATCGAAAAAAACAGGGTACCCTATTTGTGGAGAAAAAAACGTTTGGACGTCTGGCTACTGTTGGACACTCGCAAAAAAAAATGGACTTTGAGTGATAGCTCAGCGAATATTGGCGGGTCACTTTTTTGTAACTATAACACATCTAATACACGCTATATACAGAGTGATCCTTTTGCTAGGAAACTCTGCAAGATTATTGAGAAATGTTTGGGTTTCCTAGCGAATTACTTTATATAATAAATGGACAGTAACTTATATACACACTATATACATCTGCAAAATGTTGTGTAATTTATGGTAGTAAGTGCAGTATATTTTCTAAATAAATTGTTAAATTGGATATTTTAAACACGAATATTGACATTTTTTTACTTGATGTAATGCACTTTACACCCACAATTTCAATGACATTTTTCTTCAATGAACTACTTTGCTTAATTCTCCGATTAAGATAAAGTGTACTTTACACCTACGCTATGAGTTCACCACAAAGAAAAAGGTTAGCAAAATAAAGTCATTTACCTCGGCTGAATTGAAGGATTATCTTTTGACACAACAGAAATGACTATGCATACACCAAACTTTTACCCTACGATTCTTTAAATACCACAGTTATATACACTTATTTACGAATCGCAACAGCAAATTGATCAATATTCGATAAAACAGAATTCTACATTTAACCTCATTAAAAATTCACTTTTCTAACTCTTATCTTTGGATTATGGATGCTTTTCTTTATAAATGTTTGTATATGAATTGTTTATCTCATAACTTTAGCTTTATTATTTATACATCTTGAACCTTCCACTTATTTGTGTTTCTGAATAACTATACAGAATATATCATCCAAAATCGAATTGATCATATTTTGCTACTTTGTAAGTACTTTATTAGTAACAAATTAGTTTCTTAGTTGATCCAAGCAAAGATTATGGAAATAAAATAATAAAAATCTCTTGTTAATGAGTCAATATTACATTTGCTTGTATAGTTATTAGTGACACGTAATGTCTAAATTCAAACTTCAATTTAAAAATTACAACTAATGCAATCTACTAGAAAATTGCGAACGCTGTGGCAGTTTCATTCTACATACTGAATTTAAACTAAAAAGAATGCACATCAATTTTAGAAATACAATGTATTCCACATTATAATGTCTAACCACTGCATTTTATTCATTTTCGCATATTTTGTCAATTATATGAACATTGTCTCCATTTTTTTCACAAAACAAAATATGTTTAACCACCAATTGATCCGGATAACCAAAAGGTCCCACTTTACTATAAACAAACAAAACACCAAATAAACTACGTAAACCAGGCACACTATCATCATCCAACATCATCATCATCATCAATGTTTTTAACTGCTCTTTCTCTCTTGCTCGTTCTGTTCTCTTGACACACGATCCGCACCAACAACAAACCGTCTGGTTACAATGAATGCATCCTATTCTGTAACTGGCACTCGTTCAGCACACACAACACTACAAAACTATAAAGGTGCCGTTATTCTCGCTTTAGTTTGCCATCGTTGACGTCGGGCGGGCGGGCGCACATGGTTCGCTTGTGGCCCGGGGCACGGTGGGCGCCGACCGAGCACTTGGCGCCATTGCGGCGCACGAGCCTTTGATTGCGGCAGCGCTATTTATTAGGCGACGGGCGGAGGCACCGCAGACTCGGAGACTATGACCGAAGTCGACGCCTCGGTGCTCTCCCTGGTTCCGGAGCCTCGCCACCCGGTCACATGACCCCACAACAACAAGCCTTGTTTTCGTACGTGGGTGGAAAAGACGAAGGGCATAAAAGGAAGAAGCTCAGACACCAAACAGACGAGTAGAATTAGATATCGAAAAGAATTATTTTGACTTTCGTTCGTGATTTTATGTTCGCCGTCTTCACTTTTTTCTTTTTTTTTTTGGGGGGGGGAGAGGGCTGGCTGGAGATA
>JAQIWH010005061.1:0-15449 GCA_034695005.1 Cryptops parisi
CGCAGGCGCTGCCTCCTGCCCCCCTCGCTTCCGGAAGTGCTGGGGAACCACGTTCGTACCATCCATCGAGTGTATAGGTTCTTGAAGCTGTCGGGTCTTGACCAACTCGTATAGTACTCTTTGGGTTTTGTAATTCTGTGGGCGCCATATAACAAGCCTCTTGGCAGTTGGTGCGCCTCTAAAACCCAAATAACTAACTAACTAACTAGAATGAACTGATGGGCTGAAACTAGCTCGCCGGGCTTTTGTGGAAGGTTCTGATAACCTTGCACATCCACATCACTGGTCTAATGTTGACTATTCAGGTGTTCCTTCAGCTTTAAAAAAAATAAATGATGATGACAGATAGTGTGAATTCTGGGTTGTTTTTTTTCTGCCATTCTTTAGCGTGACAATGCTCATTTACACCACGAAGCAAAAACTGCAGGAAGCTTTGCAGCATCTAAAATTTAACATGGTTTTACCACATCCACAACCTGGATCTCACACCTTGTGACTTTTTCCGAGCTGAAAGAACACCTTAATGGTTGCAATTACACCAGTGATGTGGAGGTGCAAGTGGATGTGAGTCATTAGTTCAGGGAGAAGATGTCTGATTTCTTCCTTGACAGGGTGCAATGACATGCCCAATGTTGGCGGGAATGTGTTGACCAGGAGACCGACCAAGTGAAAAAGTAATGACACTGTTTGGTAGAGTAGATTTTAAGCATTCACCAGACATATAGTTCTAGCATAGACTAAAGAGTTAGATAGACACAACACTTTGCGTAAAAATTGGCAACAAGACTCCGCCCTTTTGACGGTGGCGCCCCTGGCGAATCCAATGACTCGGAGCTTGTTTTTAGCATTGGCAAAGGTAGCGTTTTTCACTTAAAAATAGAAAACAAAATATTAAACGATGAAATCATTATGAAATAAATTGGAGGGGAAACTAGGGAGCTTGACCCACTCACGGAAAAAAATTAAGCCTCCCCAGAGAAAATTCTCACCCAGAATGTCAGTACAGAATGAGCATTCCATACTTGGTTGGATTTTTATAAGAATTCTTTTCCGGGTCAGAATTTTCTCTGGGGGAGGCTAAATTTTTTTCGTGAGTAAGTCAAGCTCCCTAGTTTTCTCTCCAATTTATTTCATAATGATTTCATCAATTAATATTTTGTTTTTTATTTTTAAGTGAAAAACGCTACCTTTACCAATGCTCAGTGCTGTTTTTCTAAAAAAAAGTTGGATGATACGCTAAAATAAACATCGATACTAATATCGATATTTTTCGTCGATATTATATTTTATATGTTGTTGTTGCCTTGTGATAGCAGGTCGTAATAAGAACTTTCACACGCGTACCTTATTGTAGTCTTGCAGCCTCGTAGTTGCAGCAAGAAAACACTGTTAGTGTGTTGTTAAACTTAAAGGTATTAAACAAAAGTGTCAATAAAGAAAATATGAATAAATTACCGCAGAAGCATGTGTCGCCACACCAATCATGACATTAAAGAAAATTACCGATATAGTATAAAGCAGTGTTTTCTAAAGTTTTGCAGAATGGAATGCAGTTTGGGTCTCCATTTATTGAATGGAACAAATTTCAATAAATTCCAAGAAACGCTGACCCAAACTACTTTCTAGTTCTTCAAAACCTTGACCCCAAAACTGATATTTGTCACCTCTTGTTATGAAAAATTGTTTATCCTGGATTATAATCTACATCAAAAAGCATTTTATTTTTGGAAATTTTATTATTTTTTTTTTTTTATAATTTTTATTTCGATTTTTTACGAAAAAATATCGATCTTACCGAGTTAAAGTATACGCGTATACCCTCGTATACGCTGAAAAACAGCACTGATTATTATTATTATTATAATGCACTTTATGCTAGTTTCACTGATGAGTGAGTTACGTTCTTAAAATATCACTTCTTAATGTAAGGTACTGTACGGTACTTGTTTTTTGTTAGTCATGAACTGGATTCTACTGGATAGATTCTATGTATGATATTTTGATTTGCAAGAAATGTTTTTATATGTATTTCAATAGACAATGAATTTTATTTTAACAATTTTCTCCACTTTTTGTTTGGTGGACTTAATCACTTTGGAAATTGAGTGGCTCCAATATCGAAATGATATGTTTGTTCAAGATTGTACTTATTTTGCTAGATGCCGAACACAAGAGTACGATTCTGAACTGCCAGCTGCTAGCATTATTATATGTTTCTACAACGAAGCAAGATCTGCCCTTTTAAGAACGGTTCATAGCGTTCTTGATCGTACACCCGACCATTTGATTCATGAAATACTTCTCATTGATGATAACAGTGAACTGGGTAAGTTTTTAATCAGCTAAAAAAAAATAGCTGAACTAGAATTACAGTATCTTAAGGTTTTGCTAAATTATTTCAATTTGAAAAGCTGCATCAATACATAAGAATTGTAGAATGAATTGTAAACATATAAACCCTAAAATTAAAGACTTCTGGTGGAACAGAGATTAGTGTGACTTTATGAGCTTCCTTATAACAACGAGTCTCAATTGTGTCTGCTTTTTTAAAGCATGGATTTTAAAAAATTCATGTATTTTGCTGTGACATTTGATTGTGTACTCGGTTTTGTACTGTTTGTCGGTACGTATTCCTTTGGGATGAATAAAGTAATCTAATCTAATGTATACTTACTGCGCTTTTAACATTTTCATTGTGGCAAGGTAACATTTTTAGTGACACTTTTTGCTGAGATATTGTTTTATTTCTCTTTCATCATACTGTAATCTAGAGGGTGTCCACCATGAGATGTCAACATTTGAAAATCTATTATTTTTTTTATGTGTAATACAAATAATGATGTTTGGTAGAACCAAGTAGAATGGAAGTAGAAACACAAAAGCGAAATGTTCCCAAATTTATCTAGGAATTTTGTAGTGTGCGTCAGAATCGCAGTGGCACTGCAGTCAGTCATTTTCTAAAATGGCAACTTTGAACTACTAAGCACAGGTTGTGTGGTAGTATGTAGAAACGAATGCAGGCCACATGGGAGAATGTAGAATACTACTGCCTAGACGTTCTTCATGCCATCAAAAGGCACCTTTCTGGAGTTGCACCAAAGCCATATTATTTTTATTAAACTCGGATAGGTTCATTATTATTTTCATATTTAGTTATGGTTATGTATGTATTCACCTTCAAACTGTAGGCTGTGTGATTAAAATGTTGACATCACTGTGGGTACCCTGTATTAGCTTATTTATGGCAAAGAAAATATTGATGTCATTTTTGTCAACTTGGATGCTATTTTGTGTCAATCCTTCAATGAATGGGTTATTTTTCACAGATGAATTGAAAGACGATTTAAAAAATTACATCCAAACTCATTTGACACAGAAAGTCAAACTATTGCAAACGTTAAAGCGAGAAGGACTGATTAGAGCTCGAATGTTTGGTGCTAATCAAGCAACTGGTGAGGTAAGAGTCGATTTTCTGTGCCACCATTTTTTTTCCACACAACTTGATGAGCATAAAGAATGGAATCTGTGGAAGAAATAAGAGTTTTTTGAAATACACTGTGGTGAAATTAGTCTGTTAGTTAATACTATTTATTTTATTTTTTTTTCAGGTGTTAATGTTTTTAGACAGTCATTGTGAAGTAAATCAACAGTGGTTAGAGCCACTGCTAACTAGAATTGTCGCAAACAGGTCGACCGTAGTATGCCCAATCATCGACATCGTCAATGCCGACACTTTGGCTTATTCATCGTCCCCCATCGTACGAGGAGGTTTCAACTGGGGTTTGCATTTCAAATGGGATGGTCTTCCACCAAATTCTTTAGTTACTAAAGAAGATTTTATAAAACCCATCAGGTTATTTTTTTTTATAGTTAAGTAAGTTTTAATCTAGTTTTAAAGTTTTTGTTTGGTAAGTGATGAACGCGCGGATGTTGATATTTTGTCAGATCGCCTACTATGGCTGGTGGATTGTTTGCAATCGATA
The DNA here is from genome assembly GCA_034695005.1 of Cryptops parisi. NCBI lineage: Eukaryota > Metazoa > Arthropoda > Chilopoda > Scolopendromorpha > Cryptopidae > Cryptops > Cryptops parisi. Next base: position 3,984 of record JAQIWH010005061.1, read on the forward strand.
GAAAATTCTTTCATCATCTTGGAGATTATGATAATGGAATGGACATATGGGGAGGAGAAAACTTGGAAATCTCATTCAGAGTAATTAATTGTTTTCATGTTTTTTAATTGAATTGAGGGGCTTCAGGCAATATAAAAATAATAATAATAATAATAATCAACACTTCTGAAGCTGTTCAGGAAAGCCATTTTTCTGATGAGAAACTCAAGAGTATCATACTGAGCAACAAGGTGATTCTCTATATTATGTCATTTTTTTGCAAAATCCAGGAAGTGATAAAGTTATCAAACTAGAAACAGTACTGAGGGACAGTTTGATGTAAAATACCATGTTTGGAAAAAGTGTTGGTTTATCATTATATTGTTCGGAGCCCTTCAATTTATGGATCCAGTGTTTCATTAATCTGAATGTCATTTCATAGCCACATATTCAGCCTGGACATCATTTTGACATAGTGTATTAATGTTTTTTGTTTTGTTGCCCAGGTGTGGATGTGTGGTGGCATTTTAGAAATCGTTCCCTGCGCTCGTGTCGGACATATATTTAGACGCCGACGACCTTATGGTTCCCCAACTGGTCACGATACTCTTTTGTACAATTCTCTCAGAGTTGCTCATGTTTGGATGGATGAATACAAGGTAGATTAGAAATTTTACATTTTATATTGTCTTAACTCGGTTATAACACTATGAATATGATCACCTATATACACAGGGTATTTCGGAAATGTCTAGTTAAATTAATTATAATCACAGATGTTATGCATCAAAACAAAGCAAACAACCCTTATAAACATGGGTCTGGAAATGATTTCTTTCCAAGATGTCAGGGTGAAGTCACTTAAATGCATAGGCCTATTGTGGCATAATCGCTGTAGGTACGCAGCCTATGCAAAATGCATTATGAGTATGCATTTTCTCACCCATGTTTATATGAACCTTTTGCTTTGTTTTGATGTATAGCATTTGCGATTAAAGTTTGAGCAGACCTTTCAGGAAATTCCTGTATATAAAGCAACTGTAGTTATATTCTATATACATATATCAGGCAATCATAGTTACAAATGATTATTATATTTGTTTTTCGAAATAAAGTCCGACTTTCAGCTAAAAGGAAGTGTATTGTTACAGGAAAATTTTTTCATTATTCGACCAGATGCTCGATCGCTCGAATATGGAAATATCACTGGACGGTTGAATCTCAGGAACGAATTAAACTGCCGTTCATTTGACTGGTATTTGAAGAATGTTTATCCAGAACTCAAAGCGCCACGACTGGCGAAGGAAAGATCTATGACCCTTAAAGAAAGGCAGTTGCAAAAATTATCAGTTTTGAAGCCTAGGAAAAAATATGCACAAAATTTTGTTGCAAGTTTTCATGTGAGTTTTTAGTTGTTTTTAATTTTTTAGGAATTTAATATGGCATGAAGATGCAGATAGCTATTATGCTAGATAGTTATTTGTTAGTTAATGTTAGATAGTTATATGCTAGATGTAGATAGTTGTTTGTTTAACGTTTTGTATAATAATGTTGAGGTTTTGTTGTATAGTTTGCAGTGTAAATAGTATTACATCTATAATTTACAAGATGTTCTATTTCTTAAGATCACAAATATTCTGTTTATGCTAAACAAACGTTTTCAGTGTTTGTAATTTATATGACTGATCCTGATTTCAGATTAAACTTCATGGAACAAATCTATGCATCGAGTCTGAAAAAGACATAACTACCAAAGGATCAATTCTAGTATTACGGAAATGTCATATCACTAAAAGTCAGGTATGTATCCAATATTTTAATATTTGCATATGTTACTGGGTATGTATAGAATGCAGGCATTCTACATCAGTGGGGGATTTAGAACCCAAATGGATTTAGAATTCCTTCATATGAAATTTCATGACGAATATGGCTAAAAATTACATTGTTTTCTTGGCAAATCAATCTCTAAATGAGTGTTTAAAAGCCAAAAATGCACAATTTAGCCATTTTTGCCTCTTTTCCTGAAAACATGCAAATAGTATTAAACACATCAATGAATTAGAGGGGGTTTGAACACTTTTAAGCCCGTGTTCTATAGAATGCCTAACCTGGTTTAGGCAATGTATGCCTTAACAAACATAGCATTGACATAGTTATGTTAAGCAAAAATTTAGGTTAGGCTAGGTCTAAATATTTTTTTGTTGAGGAAATGTTAACTGAAGTAATCTTATTTAACTCAAGCAGTGGTATAAGAGGTATTATGTCATACTTCGCCAAACGAAGCCAGGCATTCTCTGTCTAAATTGCCTTGGTTCTATACATTGCCAATATAAATTGCCTTGGTTCTATACATTGCCAATATAAATTGCCTTGGTTCTATACATTGCCAATAACATATACACACTAATGCTTGGCGTTCTGCTGATATGGCATTTTAATTATGTAAATTTTATGCTTTGTGACGAGTGTCTGAGACTTTATTTGAATAGAGCCCTATTGAATTGCTGCTTTTAGGTTTCCTTGAGCAATGTGTGCCATTGTTATTTGGAGATTATTTGTCATTGAAGGATACTGTTGTTCAAAGATTTACACATTTCATTTAAAGATTTAATTTTTTCAATTTTTAGATGTGGTTCGAAACAGATAAACAAGAATTACTTCTTGCGGAAATATTATGTCTGGATGCCGGTGAAGAAGCTCCTCGGCTATCCAAATGCCATGAAATGGGTGGTACGCAAGAATGGAAACATAATACAAAAGTATGCTCAAGATAGTTATATCATAAAAAAAATAGTAATTTTATTCTATTTGAGTACTTTCTGTTAGCTGGGAGGCCAACCGAAGGGACTATCGGACTGTGACTTGAGATGTTGTTTTTAATTAACCTGAACCAGTTTCCATGGGTGTAAATTCCAGTTTAAGTTAGTATTGATCATAAACCACTTATATAGTCTCTATACATACCCATAGAGACTAGTTAAGGTTAAAAACAACAACACGCCAAGCCTGTCACTAACTCAAAAGTATCTTGTTGGGTATCAGCTAGGCTTTACTGTAATACAATTGTAATTTAAATCAGCATGATACTTAAATCAAATTTTAACCATTAATTATTATGTTTATAAATTTCTGCATTGATTGCAAAAAAAACAAAATGTTATATTAGACATAACAATACTTTTTATATAACAATCGTTTTTCAATAAGAAGTGCTTTGTTATTGCAATGCAAGGTGGTAATGTTTCCTCTTTTTTTTCTTCCTCACAGACTAAAACAAGATTTTATAATAGAGCAACAGGTATGTGTCTTGGAACGTCACTTTTACAAGAAAACGCCAATGTTATCATGAAGATATGCACACAACCAAGAGCTGCTTCTTGGGATCTTTTAGATTTAAACAGCCTTAACCTTAAAGATATAAATTTATGATGTATTAAAAATGTAAATATTGATTACAGTTTTTTTAAATTGCCCACTTTGTTTCATTATTTTTATGTACCAGAACTAGACATGTACACTTATATGACACTTGATGACCATGATGAAACAATGATTTTACTTTAAACAAAATACAGTAATAGCATTCAGGTTGAATGTATGCAAATACATTTGTAGTCTGGTCCAATTGAATCACAAATAATTTAAATTTCAGACTGCAATTTAGCGGCAGCGATATTGACACTGAAAATGAAATGACCGTTGGCAACTAGTTTCATAATAATACAAAAAACTAGTATATGACAGAAAACTTTCAATTGCTGAACAGTAAGGTACGAAAAGTTTGTTTTATTTTTTATCAATAGTAGGGTATTAAGAAGTACTGTACTGGGTTGCTTGTGCCTCAACATGCGTGTCGGAGCACTTTTTTTGTGCATGTTGACGTTGAAAAATAATTATGCAGGTTGGCATGGAAATTTTAATGCGTTCTTGTCGCAATGCGTTGCTATGTGCCGAGTGTTTACAGAATTCCTACTTTCAATCTTTTTCTACATTTGTGAAAGGTCAGACAGACTTTATCAATCAATAATACTTATTGATCTCTTGCAAGGAAAACTAAAAACCCAAAATGTATGTATGTACGGTTCGTTTTTAAAGGAAATTTTGAGGCAAGTTAATGTTTTTAAAATTAGTGGATGGGATTCGTTGATTTTTAATCAGAAGTTTTTTTGAGTTGAATGATTCTATTGTCAATACGAATCATGCCCTACATAAAAGAACCAATATTGACAGCTCGGTTTTATCAAAACAAATCGTGCTACGTGAAGCCCAGAGACAGTTGGTGAAAAACCAGAGATTTTAAATTAGTTCGATTTATTCAACATCGCGCTATTCGTAGACCCAGTATTGATAAATTGTTATACGTAGCAAGGTTTTATGAACAAAACTACGCTACGTTGAACCCGTTCTCGTTTAGCGATAGCTTGGTTTTGTTCTGTTTTTCTACCTAATAAATCGTGCTACGAATAGCGCTGCAGTGTCGCAATTGCAATTCGCAGCTGTGGATGTGTGTCTGTGTTGTTGTCTTCCCTTGTTCTTGACAAGTTGGTGTAGGGCGCCTTTTTATTAAAGAAAAAAACCTTTCCTGCAGTTTGTTGGTTCGTGTTGATGTCACGAACCCAAGATTCTGATTGTCATCATTCCATTAACTGCTAGGTAGCGTTCGTTTGGACTTTGGAGCTCGTCGTAGTGCAGCAACGAGTCCTATCTCTTGGGTTTTTACAGGTACAAAACACGATTACGTTTTCCAGTAACAGATGATCCTGTAGCGTAGCCTCCATATTCCTTTAAGAATAAGGTCACGAGCAATTTCTGTGCACGAAGAAGACGATTGAAATGATGGGTTTTTAAAACATTTTGTACTGAAAAGTCTTGGGGGGTCTTTATTAGATTCGAATCAAGGTAGTCCTTTTTCACGTAACAACAAAAACCTAGAATGTTCGATCTTGCCGCTGGGTCTATTATGGCCGAAAATTCAAGTTACTTCTTACTAAGCTCTTTAATACCGAGATTGAAGTAATATAATATCCCCAGATTATTTATTTATTAGTGTTATCGATGGTGGGTTATTGACTTGAAGAATAGGCCATCACCATTGTTGTTATTCCATAGCCTCCCAAAATTGGTTTTAATTTCGGGTTAGGGCCACCTGTTTTCAGCCATTTTTAAATAACGCAATTTTTTTGGTCATTTAATTATCGTGAAGTTAATGCAAATTAGGTGTTATTAGTATTTCAAATCTATTGGTTGAAGTTGTAATAACGTGGTATGTGTTCTATTAATAGAACCGTCTATATTCATGGTCACTAAAATACTGGTTTTTTGTGGGCTTTTTTTGGCTTAGTGGGTAGGTTTTTTTGTGTGTAGTTTTGGAGTGCAGAAAACCTGTTTACGTTCACATTAGATGGGGTCAACGATACGTAAGTCCGCACTACAGTACAGCATATTGCAAATACGCAGTAAAATGTTATTAATTGATAAGCGAAACGTTAAAAACCAAAGCAGCATGGAATGCGATAATGCAATGTTGATAACGAGCAGATATTAGATTATATGATAGATTTGTATGTGCGTATGACCCGCTCCAAACATACATCTGTATGTGTATGTACAACTAGCGGAGCACTAACGTGCTGCTGTTAATTAATAACCACTTTGCCAGTACATGTAACTTATTTTTTAGTTTAAAAAAGCAATTTTCGATGATTTTCTAGAAGCGTAATTCGGTCGTAATCAAAATGCAACAACCGGTTACCCACAGCTACCAACATAGCAAACACTATGCTAGATAGGGCCCCATTTTTGTTCATTATGTCCAGCGCTTGTACCACTCTAGGATGTTTTCAGCATGACTTCTGTGATTATTATATACAGCGTTCAGGGCCCTATTTGTTTAGTCTATTGGACACATAATGAATGATAGTGATAACAAGCTTGTGTTTGCAATAAAAAACAACACTATCATGTTCCTGTTTGTCTAGTCATGGTCTGATGGTCTGGAACCTAACCCAGGTTGCGTTAAATGGTATTCAAGTTATGCATAAGAATGAAACGTTAATTTAAACTTCAGAAAGGTGGGGTGCAAGGGTAACAAGTATACTGTAATATGAGCTTATGACGAGTGAGTCAGTATGAGCAATAAATTTGAAGGATTTTAAAATGTGCAGGTTTTGGGCGTGTGTTTGTGTATGCTGAGTTTGAAGCTACTGTACTGTACATTAGTACATAAAAGACACCATTGAGTCTGACTTAACAGAACAGAATTTTTGTCACTTCTACGTTCGTTACATTACAGTGAACATTTATGAAAATTTGCACAATCTCTAATTTACTTATCACATCCTTCCTGCTTAACATCCCAAATGCCTTCACATTGCGAATAAATGCTTTCACTGCACTGCAAATATTAATTTGATACTTGGTACATTATGTGCACATGTGTGCAGCTCTCATAAATCCAGTTTCGACCCCATAAAGTCAGATATAGTGCCAATCACTCGTGGTAATAAAATAAATTTCACAATGAATGTAGTTTAAAAAAACTGCATTCAAAATACTGATTGTATTTCTATTTTCACTGATTGCATAAATGCTTTATAATGGATCCGATAGCACAATGTATACTAATAGACCACACATGAGGCAGAGGCTGTTGACACCCTTACGCATATAACAAACTCCATAGCTCTAACCATTTTTTTGTTGAATAAAAAATGGTTGTTGTTATTCACTTTCCTTATTTATTTTTAGATTTTTTTTAAAACTACCAATCATGCCCTCGAAAAAGAAACAAAGAAATGGATTTTTCTTTTTTATGCGGGATCAGATTGAATTTTATGAGAAGCAAGGCAACAAGTACAACATGACTACGATTGTCCCAATCGCCCATCCAAAATGGCAGGTAAATACAAAAAGGCAAATGTTTCATGTTGGATCTGTTTTTTTGGATTAGCTTCAAGGGAGATTCGTGTCAATGACAATTCATCGTTAGTTTTAACTACATCGCTCACAAGAATTTGTTATAAAATGGTATGATGATTTGGATATATCCCCTAATTTTTGTGAGCAGTGTATTTTGAAACTGTTAATTCCTAACAGTTATGATTTCAATTTTACATTGATAATAGCCTACACGTTTTCATGGGTGCAGATACTATTTGATTGGTGTAAAAAAAATGTTTATTGAACTTGATCTTGATGAGTTTATTTAATTTTTGGAACATTCAGAACTATGTATCGTGTGAAAGTATGGTTTACAGTTAGCAATATTAAATGAAGGCTAAGACAAAGATTAATTTTTTCCAAGCTGAATTTTTTTTATGGAAAAGATAACCTTCCTCAGTTATGTGAACCAAGTTTCGGACAAAGGTGCAATTTTATTTCCCATTTTAGTGGTGTTCACTAAACTAAAAATGACCCTCGTATTTCGGCGTTGAATATTACAGCTGAGCGGACCAATCAGGGATCGCGCATACTCGTTTTTCCATATTCTTTTCCATAGGGTATGGGAAAGCACGTGAGTATGCGCTATCCCTGATTGTTCCGCTCGGCTGTAACTGTAATAGCTTCAACGCTGAAATACGAGGGTGATTTTTAGTTTAGATGGTTTCACGCAGAATTGTCTCTGAAAATCTCGCTAATCCGGCCATTCCTTGCACAGAGGGGTGCCGGACTACTGAAGCATGCATAAAAAAGTGTAATTCTTTATTAAACTTAATGTTGCATGCTTACTTATGTGGTGTTTAAAACAACCGAAATAAGAGATATATGATGGCTAAAGAAAAACACGGTCTATGATATTACTGTCTCATTTACTGATATCGATGCTGCAACCCTGCTTTTTTTATACCAGACAGGAGGCAGGAGTTTTTTTAGTACAATCTTTTAACCCGGCTTGATACTGTGCTTTGTTTTCAAACCAAAATTTTAAAGTACATCATTTTTTTTTTCCAATTGTTTATTTGCTTTTCAAATAAAGACATACAAATGGAATAAGGTACAATAAATGGTACATATCAACTCTTCCCTACAGTAAGTAATTTTAGTACATGGAAAGCAAATTGATGACCTAACAGGTTGATTTATTATAAGGACACTTGAACCAACAACTCTTGTTGCACATAGAATGTGCGGAAAAAAAAATACATGAAGCTTTGTTAAACACGTGGAAAGATATTTTTTGTTGATTTGTGTTTATTCCAATGGATTCACGATAATAAATAATTGCTGTGATAATCTGTATGTAGCAATCTATAGTAGAACATTTTTTGAGTCAAGAAAATCGATTGTGATGCCATAGTTGGCATTTTAAAGATTTAATCAGAAATGAAGGAGGGGCTATTAGATTGAAAAAATATCTTCCTGATACTGTATATTGTAAATATCTTCATGAAATATAACTTTACGAAATGTACACGTTGCAAAAGTTACTCAAATATGAGCCTACGATTTTAGTTTAACCCCTTAATACCACCATCCTCGCTTACTGCCACATTTTGTCCAGAACCAAGGGTGGCGGTTTAAAGAGGTTCGACTGTATCTTATTTATTTTCTAATTGCACCACACAAATGCTATAGTAACTTAATTTATGCTGCAAATAGTTTCGGTTGATCCTGAAGCGTTAATCACTATAATGCATAATTTGTTTCGAGTGGAACCTTGAATTGCGAGTGTTATGAAAGACAAGCAAAAATTTTAGTACACTTTAACTTGATAAACGAGCGTAGTCTTGATATACGATTAGTACTGTGCAATATACTATATGTACTGTATTCTTGTCTGATTACAATGTATTCGGATTGATAGACGAGTTTTTTGGATTACAAGCACGCTTCCGGAACAGATTGGGCTTGCAATTCAAGGTTTTACTGTAGTTGTATGAAGATCTTCATTATTTGCAAATTGACAAAAAACTTTTCATTTCTTAAGGCACTTTCATCCGAAGAACGAGAATACTATAACATGTATGCTAAAAAGTGGAAAGAGCAACACCAGATGGATGATAAAATGTCATCGTCTGGTCAGTTGGTCAAGGTAAACTCCTGTTCTTGCAGAATAAATGATCTTGTCCTCTCACATTTCAAACAGTTGAAAACTTTTTGTACTTTTGATTGATTTCCAGGACGTGTTGGCTGCCGAATTAGAAAGTCAGCAAAAAGTCAACGAACGAAATTTGTACGTTAGAGAGCTCATTGGCAAAATGGATTCTATGGAAGGTAATTGTATATTTTGGATCTTGTTCACTAAGAAACGGTGCTACACTATTTGCTGACCTATTGCACTATTATTGGGGTTGATGTCTTCCAGCACAACATTCAACCAAGTTGCAATATACAGGGTGTTCCTAAAAGGTCTAGTCGAAGAATTTCAACCACAGGTGCTTTGCATCAAAACAAAGCAAACAATCTATACGAGTCTGAAAATTCTTCCCTTCCAAGATGACACACTGTGAAATCACGAAATCGAATTATCTCGTCTCGATCGCTATATGCTTGCATTTCTGGGCCCATGCTAATAGGAATGTTTTGCTTTGTTTTGATGCATAGCATCTGTAGTCAAAGTTTGACGATATCTTTTAGGAACGCCCTGTGTAGTAACATTACTGACAATTTAAGTTGGGAGTTTTGAACTGTGTATATACAATTAGTTTATAGCAATAGTTGTTGACAAAGTTTTCAGTGGGAAGAGGAAAGTTAAGGTAAGAAAAGAGTGGGGTTAGGGAAAGTTATTCAAAAAAGATAGGTATGTTGTATCTTGGGAGAATATTGGAAAGGATTGGGAGGATTTTGAGTAGTTTGGGCTTGAAATACTATTTTAGAAAAGCATCGACGGTGGGAAGGTATGGTTTTTTTTCGTGGAGGGTGAGTTGCTTATTTTTAAAGCAATAGTTGGTTTAATGCTTTCCTGCACTAGTTGAAAGTGTGATGTTACCTGGAGTACGGCGTACGACAGCTCAGTACGTTTGCATTAGTACTAATCGATCAGTGAACGAGCGTCGTTGACACTATAACTACCAATAAAAGAATTGGTGGTTTTTAACTATGTGTAAATGAAGCTGAATTTGATTATAAGATTTATTGGGAAAAGTTGGTTTGCATTTAATTAAGTTGTTTGTTTTCTTTCCATGTTGACAGCTGTTGCCGAGATGAAGTTTTACTTGATCAACATCAACATTTTCTGTAAGACACAAGAAGGAGAGGTGGTTCCCGCAGAAGTTGCTTTAGTGGAGTATAACGTCAAAGAGGGAATATCCAATCAGTTTCATGAGTTCATTTACCCTGGTTAGTGGAGTTTTAAGTTTTATATGGGATGGTATATAGAAATTGGTGGTGTTATGTGTACCTTAACTGTGTACTGTTATGTCTTTGAATAGGTACAATCCCAACCGGTTATGGCTATACAGCAAAACAACACAGTAAGTAGAGTTTAACGTTTCTAAATTTGTGGGTTTCTTATGAATATTTTGTTTTTCAATTTTGATATTTACTTTAATGATTAAGTGTCATCATTGTGTAGGGGTTAAGAACCCTTGCTTTAAATGTCATTTTTATGTGTAATTGATGTATGTGTTACCGACAATGTGTACAAGGGTGATTAAAAAAAGTCAAGTTGCACTTTTTAATTAATAACAAACAAAACATTTATATGCACTTTTTAATCACCCTCGTAGAATCCAGGCTATTGACTGGTTTAGGCAATGTTTGTAATTAGCATTGGAACAGTTACAATTAGACAAGAATTTAGATTAGAATTAGCTTAAGAATTTTATTTTTCTTTTCCAGAAATTGTAAATTAACAAATAGTTGGGTACAAGACATTATTTCATACATTCGCGAAGAGGCTAGACATTCTATAGAATGCATTGCCAGTAACATACAGTCGAACTTCTCTAACTCAAATAAATTTACTGATTTGGTTGGTCAGCACATATTTTGCATATAGATGAACTTCTTTAACTCGTTTTCATAACTCGAATAATTTCATACCCACATTGGGTATCTCTGTAACTCAAATGTCAAGGCGAGCAGCATCTAAGTTGGCCCATAATATAAAAGAAAACAAAGGCTCAAGAAGTGGAAGAGATATATTGTAGAGAAATGTTTAAAAAAAAATGGCACGACTGAAATAAAATAGCAATATTAGTTTGTTATTAAAATTATCAAGTAGTATATTTAAGTGTTTATATTCTAACATTTATTTATTACACTATAATAATTATGTAATAATTTATTGATTATGGGGTAGCCCTGAAAATTGGTAGCTTTGAAAAGGGCTGTTTTGTTGTTGGGGAAGTGAGCAAATGGATGAATTATAAAATGCAGCTGGGGGGTTCATCAACAACACGGTTGGTGTACCCAACGCCATCTTTGAAAGTAGCCTCAGTACCTTGGGAAAGTAGAGCCTATACTTCGTGTCTGCTAACTATGGATTTAGTTTCATCTGCGCAAGTCTCGCGTCAGTCTCGTTGTAAGACGTGAAACCTTATC
>JAQIWH010005062.1:0-15443 GCA_034695005.1 Cryptops parisi
TGTGTGTGAAAGTTCACGTTTCGTTCATGAGCTTTGTTTTGATGTAAGGGAATGTAACATTTCCCTTGATAGGGCTTCAGGTATTCCCCTGGGGTCTATGAACCCCTGATTCAGTACACCAGCCATTCTTAATGTGTTTAAGTGACATGTGGCTTATGGGCGCTCAGTAATAGGGTAGACATTCGACATCTGCATTATTTATATCATGGACATATGCCAGTCGTACAATTTGTTCCCTTCATACATTTTCTAACACCACCTTCAGCTCTACAATGCTCTGTGCTAAAGTGGAGTAGATAACACATTAGGCCTACTTTCACATAAACTCTCAACAGAAAAATAAAATTTAAAATGTAGATTTTCAATGCATTTAATCAAAATAAGAATTTAAATGCAATATTGGTATACTGTATGTTTAAAATGTTGTTTTTCATCTATCTATTTTCTTAGTTTTAACTTAATCCGAAACTCGATTTTTTTGCGTGATCGCACTACGATAGGAATTTGAAAAGTTTCTCTTGTCATGATGGTTAGGCTTGGGGAATTAGCGTAAAATTTTATTAATAAGGTGTGATAAATCCAAAGATGAGATGAATTGATCCGTGAACTTCATTTTATCTGATGATACTGTGTGTACAGTATAAGAACTTTGTGGTGTAAACGGGCGGCAGGCTGGGTTGAATGAACTGATAAAGGTAAATAAGTTTTGGCAGGAGTTCCTTCGAACAATTAGATTTATTCCTTTCTCGGGTTTCTCACAACCATGACCTGCTAAACCCGCAGGCCACACTATCACTGGTGCATGTCAACAGCAATTCGTTAGAGTAATTAATTCTTTTTCGTTTATATAGTAGCTGCTGCAGCTTCATTGAAAGAAGACTCACTTTTCCATTGCAACGCTTTCCATTGTTTGTTTATAAATTCTTCCTCGTAATATTTATTCACTTCGGATGAATTTCATAATTCATTGTATCATGGAAAAGGGAATTTTAACGGATTTTAGTTGTGGGATGATTGTGTTGTGGTTTTTTTTTTCTGGATGAATGTAGCAATAGGGTGTGTGGATTTCTCTGATTTAAATTATTTTGATGTCTGTTTATGCCCACATGTAACAAAAACAGGTAAACCAATTTCAGGAAACATGATTGGAGTTAATCCAGGCTATTATACTGTACAGTATGTGGCACAGTACAGTACAGTACTGTACTACAGTACAGTACCTGTACAGGTACTGTACATACTGTAATACTGTACAGGTACTGTACATGCTTGCTGTAATACTGTACAGGTACTGTACAGTATGCATGTTATAAGATATGAAAAGTATAGTTATTATAATTTATGTTAAAATTTGCAAAATCAAAATTTTTAAACTTCCTCCAAACATTTGTAAATTCTGTTTGTTTATGCTAGTATGTGAACAGTTGCGAGGAACAGTTTTTTGGGATAAATTAAGAAAGAAGTTTATTGTTTTTGTTTACATTGGCGTTATTAAGACTATGTTTATGTTTCACTAGAAGGTAAAACATAACTAAAAACATTTCATGCTGTAACACCTGAAAAGTGAGCACCTCAAATTACACATCCACATTGTTACCGTGAACCCCGTGGATAACATTGTTTACACTCACGTTGTTACGGTGAACTCCGTCATCATTATTATTACGACAGACAAACAGAAGGAAAGGAAGAATAATCTGTGTTCTTATTTATTTTATATAAATTGAATTTAGGGAATTGTTGAGAGGAGAAAATCGCGAATGTAGAGGAATTTTACAATTGTCTTGTCATGAATAACAATTTTGTTAGTATTTTATTATACATTTCATTTTGTTTTTATGTTTTTTGCAACTGTTGTGTTTATCATTTGAACTCACAAGACTAGGAAACACCAAATGTTAGGTTGGCATTCTCTAAAGGTCAATATAAACGGAAGAATTGATCTTTGCAAAATTGATTTTTTTTTTTTCAAATTGCAATCATTACCACGTGTTTCATTTTGTTCTTTTCATTGAATTTACATTTACAATATAACATTTCCACAAAATTGAAGTGGTGGTATAATATCGATGATATTGTCCTCTTTATATAACCAATTTGTGGGTTTTTTCTTCTAACTGTTGGCCATTATGGTCGTTATCAGCATAAACCCTATATAATTTTGAAACATAATAACTAAATCATGATAGATATGTATTTTGCTGGAAAAGTTGATGTTTTATTCCCATTGCCTCTGGCCTTGATTTGTTGGCTCAAACAAACCGTTTTTCTGAACACCTTGCGCTCACAAAGAAGAAGTCACACTCTACAAATCCCTCTCAGCAATTTTGCCCCTATTATTAAATCTTTGTTCTGCTCGCATGCTTGACTTTCAAGTTCAGTTGCCCAAAAAAAAATTATAAATAAAAAATAAAAATGCCATATAGTAGGCCCACTGTGTAGAATATTTTTTATGAAAAATATCATGTACAGAAAAATGGTGGATTAATAATTTGGATGTATAAAACTTAAAATTTAATGAAAGAAATAATGATTTTAGAAGTGTGATTTTAGAATTATTTGGATATGAATAACTGAAGATGAGGAGTGATGTGCCACAAAACATGCGCTGTAAGAATAGAGGATTTAATAGTTGTTTTTTTTTATTTGCTTTATATTAGCTTCACTTGTGAGTTTGTTAGTTGTGAGCAAATTTCAAGAATACATACACACGTGTAGCTTAGTGTTATGTATTTTAATTTCGAATGTTATTCAGGTTGTTGCGGCAACAGCTATGGCATTATTGAGGTACATGCATATGTAGATGATAATGGTATTATGTGATGTATGAAGAAAATATTTTTCATCCTTGTTGATGGGATTACTTCTAGTGGAGCTAAAGTTTAGTTCTAGAGTTATGCCTATAATAGTCACAAAGGTAAACTACACACATCCCCAATTTTCCCTTTTCCCTCTTACCATAATAATAAACACAACAGCTCTGTAGGTGGTGTCACGTGTCAATGCTGAGCCACCCAGAAAAAGGCGTTTAAAAAAGAGAGCATGCACGCAGATTGGAGTCTTTTAGTTCTGAGATATTTTCATTGTGGATTACCTTTCCTTTCCTTTCTGTGTTTAAAGTGTTGGCCTTATTCGTACCATGCAGTGTAGATACAATATTCAGGAACATTTGAAAATTGAAACTTGTTTATTTTGATCGTTTTCGTTTTCCCATTCGGAGCAACACATCCATTTGTCAGCATTTTGTAGTTTTAACATTGTGGATGTTGACGTTTGTTTGTGCAAGAGAAAATTCAATTTTGTTGAATAGGGATTGATTTTTTTTCTTCCTCTATTGTTTTTGTTTTCGTGAAGCCAAACAATGGACTCAAATCAATGATTTCTTTCTGTGTCGTGCTGAAGAGCAAAGCATTTTGCAAAAGCACTAATAGTGTTTCTGTAATGTAAATAGTGACAAATTGAAAGACTCCAAATTTTAGCTCTAGATTGAGTCATTTGTTTTCTCAAGGTAAAGCACCATACCTTTCAAGTTACATCTTTAGTAAAATTGAGGTATAGAATAAAGAAATTCCGATGTTTTGTTATTTTTCCGGTTTATTCATAAAAAAAAAAATATACAGTTTCCTCGTTTTAGATGAATACAAGTGGTGATTAAAAAAAAGACCAAGATTTATTTTAACGCGGAAGAATGAATTATAATAGTTGTGATGTTGGTTTTCGTGCTTTATGATAATGTTGAGTTCATGTCCCCACACAAAAAAGTAATTGCAGAATATTATTCCTGGTGCTTCTGTAATGAATGTTTCCAAACCGTTTTCATTTGAAAAACTTACATCACATTGCATTTTAATGGCCGGTGCTGGTCACCTTTCATTCTCAAAACAACCCAGAGGTTCTATTTTAACTGCTTTTTTATTTCATTTCTTCTGCTTATTATGCAGCTTTTATTTTGGATGCGCTAACGTCCTTTTGGTTGAAGGTCTTTTCTGCATTTAATCATTATTGCAGTTGTCCTCTCTGCAGTCAAAAGGGCAACAGGAGGAAACATGTTAAAGTATTGTACTATAAAAAAAAAAGAAGAAACATGAACTCGTGTCATTCATTTGCTAGTGGTAATTGATGCGGCTACTTTGAGAGACAAATTTTCAGGTTTGACTCGTTGTGCGACTGGTTGTGTAAGAATCTTCTAGTAAAGAATGACTCATGTGACAAGTTTTTGAAACTGAGATAGGTTCATAAACAAGTATTTTTTTTTGTTTGTTTAATTGTAGTCTTGAAATTTATAAATGGTCAAACGGTTCACTATTCCGCAAATTTGGATTGTTGTTCAGTACAAGCCAAAAAAAAAATACATTCTCGAGTGTATTTTCCCATTATGAAAATGTGAAGTCGGTGTACATATTCACGATTCATTGGGTTCTACATTAACGAGTTACTCCTTCCTAAACCTCATTGCTGAAACTAATACTAATAAACACTCATATTTATTTATGGGGGTTCATCATAACAACGTGAATGTAAGCGATGAGATCAAATATAATTATGCCGAAGTATCATAACACAATGCAAACAGTACAGTAAATGAGCTGAAATAAAATTATAACGATTTACCCGTCACCTTTGAAGGGTCACCGAAGCTTTACATTAATGAATATAAATATCATAACAATAAGACTATAACAAATATATTTCTTCATAACAATAACTAAAGAATAACGATGCGGGGTGTACAAAGACAAGATTCGCTGATTTCTTAGTAAAATAACATTTATTTATACATAACACCTCATTGGGATATAATACAGTAAGCATTATACAGTATAGGTGCATACTGTATAAGATATGAGTGAACAATCTGTTTAAACAGTTCTTTGCAGTAAACATTTGTACTGAGAAATGAAATTTTCCGAAGGTAGTAAGACCATTCTAGATTATAGTTGTATAATATGAATATTTATATTATATTATATTATAAAATTATAAAATGGACACTGGTCTGCAACCTTCCTCAGATCCAATTCAACTTACGCACCGAGTTTCTGTAAAATTCGTTTATTATTTTTTTGTATCGTATTCATCACAACGAACATAAGGCAGACATGAAAATAATTTTATTTATATAGATCGAAATGTAGTGCATTAAAACAATGTTTTTTTAATGTCCAACAACGTCAATTTGTGCAAATTATTGTGTGTGCTTACAGGATTAGGGCACCACGCTGTGGCAGGACATTGTTTGGCTTGTTTGTCTGGACCACAAAGGACTGCCCTACTAATATTGTATCTTCAGAACAGCATAATTGATGGTTTGAGATGTCAGTCAGTCTATAAGGGCTCTTTTATATACGAGGAAAAAAAATCGTGTTTCCCACCATGATGGCCTGCGAGATCGTACTCCCCACGATTCACAGCGTTCCTTTTCTACCCAACACATATTCTCTTCAAATATTCAAAGAAAAAAGTCATATCATGAGAGGATTCCTGTTCTGTGTTCACCATGTTGCTAGCTTTCCGTTTCTCGGTAGAGGCGATGTTTTTTTCAGTGGCATTAGTTTTTCTGTTTAACGAAGTAACAATAGGACTTTTTATGCATATTATTAACAACAGTCCTTACTACTGAAAAACGTGAGAACATTTATGGAAATGACATTCACCTTTCGGCACTTCAACATTCCTGATCCAGAATCCGAGAATCTTCATTGGTTACCTGCTATATTTTGGTAGAATAATGGCTAAAAAAAATTTGTAACCCGGAAACTCAAAAATGAAGATTTCAACAAAAACTTGTTGTGCGTAAACGTTATCTTTATATTTTCACACGTGTATGTATTTTATCAATTGTTGTTGGATTAGTTCGTTGAACTGGACCGTGCACGTGTACATTGTATAAGTATGGGGGTACAGTATAGATATTTGGCGATTTGTGCGACTTTTGATTTCGTTATTGCAAGTACCGGTATACCAGCAGAAAATCCTACCAGCACTCGTTATAGTCAAGAAAATTGTGGTATTATGCAATTTTGTGCAGTGGTGCACAAGTCATTGAACACTCTTGGAACCGCTGCTTTATTTCGGAAATGTTCACTGTATTGCTTATTAGAATTTCAATTTATGCGAAGAAGTTCTTGAATTATACGAATTCCGTATATGATTCGGCTATTGACCTATGAGAGAAATCCTACTAGAAACTGTTCAAAGTTTTGCTATTATGCGATTCAATATAAAGGTGTACAAATGACTGAACACCCTTTCTACTCATTTCACAATTTACTATACCGGTATGCCACGCGTGTCTTAAAATGATGATTGACACCATTAATTTGTGCAAGTGTTTCAATTTTAGGAACATCGATTTTTTTGTGTGAACGTAATCTTCGTATAAATCTACTATCATTAGAATATATCTGTGAGAAATTGTGTAGTTGTGTATAGAGACTTGCAACTGTAGAGTACCGTGTTTTTTATTTGCTACAGAACGGTGTCAAGTCGAAATAGAAAACGGTTCGTTTTTTATTGCCGTTTTATTGATCATCAACTACATACCTTCCCAACCTGATGCAAATATTACGGTGAACTTTAACAGCAGGGTCACATGCTTCACTTAATAAACGACAAGGGGACATGTGGGAATAAAACATAAAAATACGGGTAATAAAATTAAATGATTCCGATATTTCACGCATGGCAAGAGATGGAACAAGTGTTTTTCCCTCTTTTCCTTGTCTTTTTTTTTGTTTTATCGAAGTCTGATTTATTCTGTAATAAATATATTACGTTACAAATCTTTTTTAATGGACATAAAAAGTATAGTAATTTCTCTATTAAAAAAAACAGCATTTCCGATTGTACATAAAACGATATTAACCTACATTTTGTTGAACTTATCTTGAATGCTGTGACAGTTGTTAGTTTAGGCCAAGGATCGGCTACATTTTATGCGAATCACTCAGCGTGCCAAAATAAGTCCTTTATTTTTATAAACAAGCATCTAACAAATTCATCAAGCGTTTATCAAGTTTTTGTTTTTTGAGTTGTTTTAATGGTACCGTAAGTATAATTGACTATATTTCAATTCACACAGCGTGTTGTAGTTTGCCGACGTCAGCTTTAGGCTGTTCCTTCAACATTGTCTTGAGCTATAATGGTAAAGCCTGCATTTCAAGAAAAGTCACACAGTACTGTATAATCATGGTTTATTGGGTAGTCTAAAACAGGTGTACAATTTTAACCTTACTACAATGAAATGATCATGGTCGAACGACAATATTTGAAGAAGTTGGAACTTTGGTGTACTGTAGAGTCAATAATGGTGGGCGTTGGTTGTCTGGGTTTCTGTTTTTTGTTATTGTATTATTTTTTTTTACCAGGGATACAACCATCATTTATTATGTTTTTCAGACAGGCTTTCAAGTTTGAACAAGATGTCTAAATTACCACTCACTTGACTAAGCAAAAAAAAAAATGATTGTTTTACATTTTTTTTTGTCATTCTTTGTCGTTTTGTTTCATGAACCAGATGGTAACTATTTTCATTGCTACCTTAGTTTTCTTTGAAGTTGTGCTGCTTGCAGTTTAAGTAATTATCTATGGCATCTTGGAATAACCATTATCATTGTTATCCCAGAACCAGTGTTTTTTCGGATAATTTTAAGAAGAAAAAAAAATAGGAAAAACTTTAAGTGTGGAATTGACATCACACCAAGGACTATGAAGACCAAAATTGCCTCTCTTTTTTAAAGCTCACCTCAGTACTCTTATGCTGAAGATGGCGGCAGTATGGCGCGTTCAGCAAACGGAACCTACCACTTTGTGTAGCAAAATTACTACGTGGGGGCCTTGCTAACGATGTGCTGAAAGATCAATTTACGCTTTGAAAAGCAAAACTACTCGGCTGGATTGCAACAGTTTTAGAAATGAATGCTTATGAATTTTCTTGCAAGTTTGCTGGAAATGGCCAATTTGGCATTTCCCGGCTTCATTAATGATGTTGGAAAAGCAGCAGATGTACCCTGTAAATTACAGGATTTTCGTGTTCATCTTGGATAGTTTGTGCAAATGTTAAAGTGCAATTGCTGTGAAGTAATCACTGCTCACTAGGCACAACTTTTTCGAACATGATAATTTAATATTTTTTTCTTCTTCTACGAAACATTTCAGAAATGTAATCGTATTTCCGCACTATTGATTCTCTGATTTGTTTGGTGCACTTTTTTTATGATCTTTGATAGATTTTTTCTCCTGGAATTGCGTTGCAATCTAAACTGCGTTTTTGAAACTCAAAACCTGATTATTTCCAATTTGAAACATTACAATTTAAGCAACAAAAACCGACTTTCTCTTTATTTACAGTTCAGCAGTTTCAAAAGTGGTATTGTTAACTTAATGGAATACTATTATCATTGACATCAGCCCGTTTTAAAGTTTGTGGTTTATCATCTTGTGAATAGGTTTGGTGAATGTCGCTAATGAAACGCACTACCAATTCAACTTACACTTTATTGCTGTTTGGTGCAGTTAATGAAGCTTTGCACACTATTTGATTAAATTGTAACTTTATCATTTTAAGGTTTTCATGAGGAACGTAAAAACTATTTTGGGTCTAACTTAGTGGTGACTTGTGTATGAATATATATCTGCATATGACGTTTAGTTTGTCGTTCGGCTCAATGCCAACTATTCAAGAGTGGTAAAAGGTGGCATAGGCAGCAGCACAGGTGGCTTATTATGATGGTGCAGTGCTGACTCACTGCACTCTCAACTTCCACTTTTCGCTGAGCTTCTGATTTTCAAAGAAATCTGTTGGAGTTGTTAGCAGGGACTGCACAAGGACTTGCTCTCTGGTCATTAGGAAGAAAGCTGAGGGAAAACCTCTTGATTCTCCTTCAAACTGCTGGAGATGATGATGAGGTAGATAGAAACGAAATCGACGTTGGTTGGATTTATCTTTATTATTACGAAAATAAAAATAGGTCAGCCATTGATTTTGTCTTTTTATGATTCATAATTTTCTACCATACGTAGTGAAAATAAAATATGAAATTGACTGAGTTTTATACCACAAGTAGACACTTTGGAAAACTTTAATGTCAAGAAAACAAAACAGTGTATCTGTTTAACCGCAAAGATACATAAACCATGGCGAATTAGCTGCTTTATTATTCTGCAAAGTATAAGCCATCTAGCAAGCTCGTTAGCTTCCAATGTATAACATGGTCAGGTTCACCTAATTAACATTAATTACAATTTGGCTGGGATATGCATGAGTTACTTGGTCAAATTCTGCGATAATATTTGCAAAGCATTTAGAAAATTAGATTAGGTATCAACACTGGCAGTGTTGCAGCTGAGTTTAAGACATCGTTGCCAGATGTCAAACATGTTTTCATTCAAAGAGAACTTTGCATAAAGGTCATGTTCTTTCGTTGTACGACCATGGTTTTACGCCAAAATAGTGAGTGATAATAAATCATGGTAGGTGTGTCACTTTAATCTCTTTTATGCTCACTTTTCAGTCAAGTATACTGCAAAACGTTTAAAATTCTAACGAATTCTATTTGAAAATTTGCCAGTGTGTTAACGATATTTTTTTTTCAATTTATCATCGTTCTTACTAAGCTCTGCCAAAATGCAGGCACTGTTTCGAATTCAGGCTTTTAATGAGAAAAGTGCAAATAAAAGTGTCTGTTTTAAGTTAATTACGTAAGGCGTATTGTATTAACAGTCATTAGCAGATCTGTGCACTGCGTGAGATGATTATATTGAAAACTTAGTTAATGTTGAAAAGCTCACGTTTCGATAACCAGTTTCATGTAAGCTGTACTACCCAGTTATAGGTAGGTAGTTGGGAAAAGGAGAGGTGCGCCAACTGCCCAAAGGCGTGTTATATGGCACCCACCGAACGAGTCAAAACACAAGAACCAAACAACCAGTACATACACCCATGTACTACTGTACATATACCCAGTTATATGTACAGTAGTACTTTATACCAGTATGAAAATCATAAATAAAACGATTTCATTTTTCTTTAAGGAATAGAAGGGAGTTTTTAAAATTTAACACATCTGTTAGTGATTTGTTGCTTTTTCAAGGACTACAAAAGCTCTATTGTTAGTATCCATCTTCTTTATGTTGCTGCAGTTGATCTGCATTGTTTCAATGCGAATGATTGATTCGACACCATTGGATAATTGAATTGTATCTTCTGGTTCCATAGTCTTCTACAAATGGCTTGTTCAGTCTATTGATCATTCTCTAAAAGCTTTGTATCATAATATAACGAGAAGGAAAAAACCCGTTATAATAGCATTAACGTGGACGCTGATCTTCCAGCGGTTTGACTCCAAAGTTCACTCTTGTTTTCCATGGGCACGTGCCTGTTACAATGAGCGATTTCTGTTAACACCTTTTTTCTATGAGTCGAGGAACTCATGGTGAACAAATTGGTCCAATAACGATTGAGAAGTGACATTGAAGTGCATTCTGCCTGGTTTACTTTTGTCCAGTCCTACTCATCCGTGTGTGTCGTGCATCACCCACTCTTTTACTCTGGACAGAAAGAACAATCCTTGTTCTCGTTCGTTTTTTGTAGTCTCTTCTCCCTAGCCCTCATATTGTACTCCCGATCTCAGTCATCGGTCATTGTAAGTGATTGAACATCGGTCTGCGAATGTGCATGGGCCCTTGCACGTGAGCGAATTTTATCCCCCCCCCCCTTACTTCGTGGGAACACGTCTGCCATTGGCGTTACTTCTGCCTCAACGAGACAAGTGAAAAGAAACAAAAGAACATTGCTGCTGCTGCTTTTCCACACTTTCAATGGCCGACATTGTTTACATCTGAAGGAGGGATAGATCCGCCCCATCTAACATGAACCATTTTTGCAAAAGAAAGAGTAGCAAGTGGATGTATAAAAAAACAGAGATTTTTGACAGGTTGGCTGAGTATTGACGGTTAGCCAGCCCCTTCGATGAAAAGGTTTGGTGTTCGGCGTTGAAAGCACACCATCTGCTGAATGCTGCTGGCAACGGCAGCGGCGTCATCATTGCTGTTACCTTTATCACTTGGAAATCTTAGTTGAGAACGTTTGCGGTCATCGCTGCGCTTTTCGATGGTGAGGGGGTGGTGGCGAGAGTGATTGATCACCATTGCCTCTATTGTGCCTAGGACGAGGGGCGCTTTTCTGCAGACGATTGTAAATTAAGCTCGTGATGGATAGTGGGTGAGCGAAAGGCGGCTCCTTTGCATCTGATTTTTGTTCAGGTGAGGAGCTAGAGACTATGGTGGTAGTTTTGTTTCTGCTCGTTCGTCTCTTAACGGCCCTAGTGCCCAACAGGCAAAGAGATGAAGCTGATTGTGCACTAGCTTTTGCTCTCCTTTTCATGAATTTTCTTTCTTACGGTGCCAAGGATTTTTGGTGGTTGTGCTGTGTGTGTATGTGCTGTGCTTTTCATTAGCCAGTGTTCGGTTGGAGAAACTAAAGGCTTCAAGAAAAGAGTCTTTTGAATGCACCGAGAGTAGCAAGGTGATGACTAATGATCTACATGATAATACCCTTTGTAGATTTTTCACCTGTGAGTGATGATTTCACATTCTTGTACTTCACCAACTTTGGCTAGTGGAAAAAAGTGGAGCTAACAAGAGTTCATTAGCAACACTGCATACAAATAATCTAGTGAGGAAAAAGAAACATCCTTAGTAAACTAGGAACATGGATCATTGAAATGTTAGGCATGTAGTAACTATGCTGATTTGATAAAAAATTGAAAAGAAAAAAGTCAAAACATGTTTTTAAAACATTCGTACACATGCAACTAGCTTTTTTATACAGTACTTGTACATCAAATACGTATTTATCTGTGTTTTGCAGGCAGGTTTACTCTAAACTGTGTTATTTTGGTTCTTGTGTTCGGTGTCATGGGGTGTAATTTGGTACAAAAATCAGTAGAGTTGATAGGTTGCCATTATCGAGTATTTCGTAAGACCTTAATTATATCTGTTGTTTGTAGCTTCAATAAGAACATACTAACTGGGGAGTTGAGTTGTGCATGGGGTTCTCCTGGTAACAGTACTCTTTGATAGTTTGATAGCTTTATTAATTCACTGCCAAAACCGATTTCTGTGTAATGATCGAAGGAAGCAATACAATGGGTCGCGTAAAAACCATTTAAAAATATCTACGACATTGCTCTTTTCGACACCCATATCGTCACTTCATTGTCTTCGGCTTGAAGGGTAAACACAATTCCGAATGAAAAGGGGAGAGAATAGGCGCAGCCTCGTGTTTCTCGTTATCTTCTTTACTTTTCCTTTTAACTCGAGGGGTTTTCTGTTTGGTTGATTTGGACAATTAATTAATGCACGTGCCAAGCTATTCAATTCCATCGGGTTTCGGTGTGACAAGGAGCATTTCCAGCAGACAGCACTGCACTCGTGTACTGGCAGAGATGAATGGCAAAGGCAAAGGGGGTAAAGGGAGGGGCAGGGTGGCACGTGCCACATTTTCTAATTGGCGTGTTCACACGTGCACCTGACAATGCGGGTTGAAACGTTTTTTATTTTTTATTTTGGGCGAACACAAAGTCTGCTAAACGAGCGCCTAGTTCTTTATACGGCTGTCAATCGTTCGCATGATCAGTGATGAAAGTACGTTGATGGTTGTATGTAGTGGTAGTGTAGGAAAAGGGTCTCTGGGTTGCCATCTGCACCCTCAAAGAACTCGATGAAACTGGGCGTTCGGAAAAGCAACCATGTTCTACGTAACAATAAAACTGTTGAAAGACGAGAAATTCGGCAGAAAAATATCGGTTTCACTTTTGAGCTTCGTTGGTAATTGTCCCCAGCTCATTGTGAAAGGTCGCTTTGCATTTCACTTTCTAACAGTTCTTTGTTGCTTTGCTATAGTATTAACAAGAAACACCAAAATTGAATTGCACACGTTTTTTTCTTTGAAGTTTCAACAAAGAAGTGTGGTTTTTTTTCCCCCCATTTAGTGTTACTGCTTTTGTTCTCAAAATACAAAGTGATACATGGAGCAGAAAACCATTGTGGCAATACGAAATGTCATTTTGTGTTCTGCTTGAATGGATAGGGTTACATAAAATAACTGAAAAGTGAAATTTAATGTTGGTGGTTGGATCTTTGTAGTCTTCTTTCATTTTTTTTGTAGCTTTTAAATTTCTATATTGTATTCTCATTTTTGTTTTTTTTTCTTTTTTTATAGGTAAGAAACGATTTTGATTATCCTCTTTAGCAATCCAGGATTCATACAATAGTTCCCATTTTGGCTTCTGCTGAAGGTAAAGTGTTAAAATTGTATATCGTTATCGATAATGAAACCATCATTGCTTAAACCTTTTGTAATTCTGTATATCAGGATTTTATTTTCTTTGATTTGATTTTTATATCTATCTTTCATTGTCTAAGAGTGAAGCATCGACTTCAATTTTGGTCGTAGAAAACGTTGTCGATTTAAAATTAAACAAATCAAGTGACGAATCAGTGAGAATGCCTAGTTTACAATCTTGATAGTTCTGTTAGTCCTGTTATTTCTGCAAAATTGATGTACAAAAAACTAGAAGAGATACCAAATGTCGTGAATATCAAAATTTACTTGTGTGACATTTATGATTAGGAAGTACTTTATGTAATAACTTGAAGGTGACACGTTGAGTTTCGTTCGAGCCCGAAGCAAAATAGCCAATTTTTGACAGATTTTACAATTTTTCCAGTTGACTCTAATCCTCTGCATGCAGGACATTTCTGTCAACCTTTCTGTGGAAAAGTTCAGATGAAGAGAAATTGGAACAATGCTAGGTTCAAAGATGTATGATGATCTGCTTACATGACAAGAAGTAATCATTGAAATTTTTCTTATCAGAAACGTGACTATTTCCTCGTACTAGTAAAAGCACAAATCGAATTTGTGTAACTAGTTTTAAAGCTGACTGATTTATATTCACAATGAAGTAATAGTTACTGTTGCTGAATTTCGCTTTAAATATGGGTTAACGATAAGTTCAACCATGTAAATCATATCGTTTCTGCGTATCGTTTGGCGAGAATAGAAGAGTCTGAACTAGTTGCTTATTGGGTGAAGCAATCGTATAGACAGGAAAACGGGGGAGAGAAAAGACAGGGAAAGTGCCAGCTGTTGCCAATTGAGCAAAGGACTGATGGTGGAAGAAGGGAATAAATGGAGTCTTAATCAAATGTTTGCCACCTTTTAAACTTTGCAAGTTTTCTTATGTAAGATTCATTTGCCAAGCTTCATTGTAAACTCTTTCAACAGAGCACTTCGTGTGGTTAATGATAGATTAGTTAGCTTCTTCAGGGTAGTGCTAACAAAAGAACTTCTAAAAGAAGGGTCCTTTTTTTTCTGGGTAGAAAGTGTCGCCCTTGATACATTTTAATGTTGTGGCAACCCAGTTAGGGAGAGAAACCCTGTCACAGATTTCTAGATGAAACACTAGCGTCTAGACCGTGTAATTTGATCTACCACAGTATTGCGTTATGTGCGAATTATGACTTAACGAATACGCTACACGTCATTTAACAATGACCTTAAGAAGTTTAATTAATACGCTTAAACCAACTAAAGGTAAATAAGGTCGTTAAGACAATACTAATAAAAATGTTATTGTTTAAAAAAAGCGAGATTTTTTTGGAGAACGAGCCAGAGTTGGTCTTATTTTAATTTAATGTTGAGGCTAACCAGTTGGAATGCGCTAATCAGTCAATGAATTTCAAGATGAAACATAAAAAATAGCTTTTCTAATATTTTCTGATATCGGTATAACGTAATGCTTTGTTAGGTTTACTTTTGAACTCAAACAAGGTTTACAGGAAAACACAAAGAACTATCTTATTGCAAACAAACTTCTGTAACAATTGTAGTTATGAATTGGTTATAATACGATGTGCTGTTTTAGTTTTGTACATCGCAAATAAGCCAAATTGTGTTGTAACGTAGGCTGTGGGGATTCCAAAGTGTCTGGTTATCAATGCATGCAATCACCTTGTTGACATGTTTTAAAATTAAAATCAAACTGGTATCGAATTCAAGGTTAGACCAGCCAGTTGAATTGCCAAACCGGTAGATTAGCAATCATTATACTGGACATAATTTGAAAAGCAAATATTGTTGATTTTAGTTTTTAGTTGATTTTATAATTCTATTACTCAACTCTTTGCTCATCATTTTTTTGCGTAGAAATAAACAATTTGAATTGAATTGAATATTCGGTTAATTTTTCTCATAAGTCCGATAAACCAATCAGACAAGCGAAACGAATTTGTACTTGATTTAGGGTATAATTTTACTGGTATAGTAATAGAAAATAATTTCTATATAGCTTGCCGACTGTATTATAAGTAGACCTCGGATTTGTATGCAATTGCATGTTTTTTTTGTTTACAGGTAGCTCTCCCAAAATTGGTGAGAA
>JAQIWH010005063.1:0-15443 GCA_034695005.1 Cryptops parisi
CCAATCGCAGTTTCAGTATTTGAGCTTTTAATTTTAAAAAAAATGGTGTTTCTCTTTCCATTAAAATATCAAAATTAAATTTGTGTAAAACCCGGGTGTGAAAGTATAGTCTGAGTTTTCAGTATAAAATATCCATTTTAATCGGAGATTTCATTTATTTCATTTGCGATTCAATCGCTGATTAATAAAAACGAAACCGTTCAATATGTGTTTCAAGTTTTGTTTTTGTTTTCTCATGATTATTTTTATGCGATTGCAAATTTGCGACGAGTGAAAACCACCAAGATCGTTACTGAACAACATTTCTCTATTGTGCGATTCTGTGCCATGGTGCACAATGGGATGGACGCTAAGCTTAAACATAGCAAAATGAAAAACTCTGTAGGGGAGTTTTGTTAGATGCGATTTTCGATTTAGATTGCTCTAAACGTAACCCACGCATAAATTGAAGACCTCGTGCGTACTGTGCTTGTATATAAATTTCTTATATATATAAGTATTGTAATATTTAATTTTATATAGTAAACTGGCTATTATTGACGGTTTGAAACGTAAAAAACCATTTCTTGATTTTGATAAATTGCCGATCAATTTTGTCAATTTTATGGATTGAATTCTGTTTGTTCGTATTTTGTTTTGCAAATGGGGCCTGTGGGATGGGCAATAAATAAATAATAGTTGCCTGTTACATACACTCGTAAAGGGGACTGTTCAAATTTTAACCGGATTTTGATCAACCACGACAACGAAGCTTGCTGCGCGAAGCGAAATCCCGTTCAAATGTGAACATTGTCATTAAACATCATTTAAAACGAGTAGAGACTAAATTTAGAAGTGACTAAATTGTTGTTACAGTTCTACCTGGCGAAGGTTAGGCAATTTATATTGTAAGTCTCGTTTTTAAATGATGATTTGATTATCAGTGGATAATATACGATTTATTAGTTAATTTTCTAATTCCTACGCAGGACGAATGAAAGCTATTTTGTAAAGGGTTGAATGAGGATAATGGTGATGAGAAGGGTGAGGAAGTGAGTTCATTTTTGGATTCAATTCGTTGTTGTGTGTCTCCTCTGCGTTGACAACAACAAAGTCAAGGTGGATGCGCATGCGCACTGAAGCGTTCGTCTTGTGCAAAAATCAAGACGATGATGATGGCAACTGTGCAATCGGGTCAATGGCACGACAAATACATTCGGAAACGACATTCGGGGTGTTTTTAGTAGCGATTTATTAAATGTATTGCTATTAGTAAGGGGGAGATGTCACAAAGTTCTTACGCGCATGTGACCAATGACTTCGTTGTTGTAAAAAAACCGACTCGAAGCCAAAGGTCAATTGGTGGTATCGTGGCAAAGAACTTCGAAGAAGAAGAAGAATAAGAAATTCCATCATCCATAATTCTGTCATTATTTACGACCTTTTTTTTTATAATCTCGATAAGGGGTATAAAAACGTGTAGTAAAAAAATAAATGTAAAAATCAGTATGGCGAAAGAGAGGGGAGTGACCTCTAGTTGGCTTTCAGGAAATTGCTAGGGACTCAAAGGGTTTGTTCGTCGGCAATAGGTCACCTTGAGCGAAGAATAACCCCGGGCTAAACATTCTTGAAACTCCTTTTAGGCTCGAGGAAGCAACGAAGAGTAAACAGTAAAGATACCCACAAAAAAAATTAGGAAAGGGGGGGGGGCAGGATAAGCCCCTTGTGAAATTCCCTATTGAGTTACGACGATGTGGTAATGCCAGTCGTTGTAAGAAAATGACAAAATATTTTGACGATTCATTGCCGATTTTATCATTGAAAGTGAAGGAAGTCTTTGTTAACGAGGATTCTCCGGAGCCAATAAAACGGAGCTAGCTCCGCCCTTTATTTTTGGGATCTTGTTGTAACAACTCATAAGGAAAATGGTTCAATTTTTGGTTTTTACGATTAGTTTATTATAGCAATCGTGACGTCACAACTTATGTTTTTTTCGAGTTCATTTAAACCGATTTCTTTTTTATGTGGAGTTAAATAATAGTTAGCGATGTATCACGCGATTTGTCGCTAAAACGATGTCGCTTTTTTTTAAAGTGTATCTGTATGTTTATTTTATTTTCTGGTTATATTTTTTTTTTACCGAAACGGTCTTTTATTCACTCGCTCGAATAGATTTCCTATTTTTATTATAACACCAGTTTATTTGTGTTCGAGTTATTTTGTAAAGACGACACGTGGAATTTGATCACATGATGAGCTGTTTTGTACGTTTGTATATTTTATTTTATATGGTAATGGAAATGGATAGAACTGAAGCAATTTTGCGTTTTATTATAATAATCGGGTTTTTCGAAAGGAAGTATCTGTTGTAAACCACGTGTTAGGTCTATAGATTACGCACATTTCCTTCAATTCTGTTCGGATTACGTTCGGTGAGCTAACGTCATTATCCACGTGGAAATAATCCATGATGTAAAATGTTACAGAAAAAATTGCCTGCAAATTGTATGCAAATTTAAGCGTCTTATTTTTTTACAAATTAAGCGTACATTTCGCAAAATGCACAAAATTTGCACAAATGCAAATTTAAGCGTACAATTTCATTACGACGCGACACTAAAAATTGAAAGTTTTATTATAAAGATCCGAAATAAAAAACCAAACCTACTTTAGGCAATGTATGAAATCAGCATTGCAAATAGTTAGAAAAAAATTAGGTTAGACAAAATATTGTTAACTAACCTACCCAAAACTAAAATAGTTCTATAGAAGCTGTTATTTCATACATTGCCTGTAACATAGAACATAACAGAATTGTGTTGAATACAAGTAAATCATGAATAGCTGGAAACTGTACGAGGTTTGGTCATAATATCGGATGTGTAACTTTTACATAAAAATGTAAAGATTACACCTTTTACATATGAAACAAGAAGTGTATAATTATTTAACATATTATAGCTATTGTTTCGATGATTCATGATGATAATGATTCAATTTCACCGATCGTCTCTTCTTTACGCATCATTCTAACTGAAGAGTACTACTATTATTACGTAAGGATTACGATTGCTAATTGAATTTTTCATGGGCAACGAAAAACATTATTAAATACTTGTACGCTTAGAAAAAGTAAACCATGACTAAAAGAAAAAAATTGAAGGTTAAATGTTTAATAACAATTCCTAACACGTTAAACCTATTAACCACGCGTTACAGTTTTGAAATCAAATTTTGGTACTCTGCCAGTTATAAAAGGACACAAAATTTATGCAGGGAGATGTATATATACATTTTTATATTGAACTTGCGCTATATTTAAGAACGATATTTCCCCGATAGTATCGATTCATCTTAAGAGGGGGGGGGGTATTAGAAATTGCGATGGGATTGCGTGGGACAACCTTGGCCCTGAAGGGATGTTTTTATACCCTTGGCCTAGTTCGGACCCCTTCCAGGAAAAGAATGGGCTCTTTTAGGACACCTCAATTTTGTTCCCCCTTCTTTTCCTTTCATCTCTACCCCTTTACGATAGAAAAAAGTAGGAGGGGGGGGGCTTCGACAACGTTTACGTTTAAAACGGGATAGCACGACGTACGGTTTTTTTATATCACAAAGTTACACTATTATAGTTATATAATAATTATATTTATATACCGGTACTGTATATTGGTTTATTTATTTATTTCGCGTAATTAGCCTAATTGTTGTCTTTTGCAAATGCTTACTTTTGGTGGCGAATTTTGGGTATATGAATTTTTATGGTTTATTTTGCGTTTAATTTTTTTGCCTTTCGATTGTGATACTTTATATTTTTTTGTGATTTGAGTCTTTTTTTTACGCGTTTGATGTGACGTTTTAATTTGGACATCAATTGAAATGAACATAGGTGATGATATATATCTTACATTTCTTAAACTATATAGTTATATATATTTTTTATTCCGTACTTCCTATAATAAATTCTGGTTTTAACGATGGGTTTTATCGATAACAAACCCTATAATTACTTTTCGGCATCCATTTCTTTCATAACCCTCTTAACGTTTGGCTAACCTTAGGGATCAAGAAATCAAAAGTAAAGGGGAAGATTTTCCCGATAAGCTTTAACAAACTCACTGAAAAATAGGGGGTGAACCTTTCTTTTTTTTTGTGAGGGCTAAAAAGGTTTATCGGACGTGGAATCTTGTCACAACCCTCTATTGTCATTGAGAGACGCTACCGGTTTTTTCTTCCTCTTTAATGGAGTCCAAAAGGGTTTCTTTGGGAATTTTTGGGAACTTCCCAAAAGTTTGGTCGTGTTGTTCGTGGAGTTTGATCAGATGACTTATTCGAATGATCGATTCGTAAGAACTGTCAAACCTTATGGCTGGTTGTTTTAAAATAGTTTCTTTGGCAATTATGGGAACTTTTAAGAGGTTTTAGAACTTCAGTTTGCTGATTGTTTTTCGTCAAGTCTGAATGGCTTTGGTGTGGTTTCTTTGTTCTAAAGTATTTTGGAGGAATTTGAGAACTTCAAGGAACGTTTTGGATCAGCTTGTAAAACTTATGGTTTGGGGTTTTTAATGTTTATTTTTTTACAACTTCCACAAGGCTCAGTATACTTTTAATAAAATTCAATTCGATGACTTAATTCGAGTGACGAAGGTTTATAACAATTTGTAGACTAGTGTGGAAATGTTTTCTTGGGTAATTTTAGGAACTTCCAAAAAGTTTGGTGCTTTCCTCTGTAAGGAGATTCAGTATGGGTCGGTGTGATTTGTAATGGTGGGATTTGTTGTTTTAATGGTTGGTTGAGTGAAAAGAATGAGAAGGAAGGGAGGTTCCACGCTAACTGGAACATCCTGACATGTTTGGGTGTGTTTCTACAAAATAAAAGTAGGAAGAAGACGTAAAAATAATGAAATAGACAGGATAATGGGGGATGAATCAAAGGATGCTTGTTTTTTGTTTTCGAAATACATTGGTCATTTTTGGGGGGATATGACTTAGATTAATCACGTGATTGATATAACTGTTGATTACGTCAATTGAATTGAAGATCTCTTGGAATCGGGCATAATAAAAAGAACAACAAAAACAGCAAACTCATTTATCATTGTGTCGTAATTAAAACGGGTGATTAATTAATAGGATAATACTATAAAATGAAGCGTGACAAATATTTGTAAAAATGTACTGTATATAAGGATGTAAAATAAACGCGACCTTGTCCTTCGCATTTTCTTTCTTTTTCCTTCGTGACTAGTCTAGTAGCCCTGTTGATTTGACGATGATGATGATGATGATGTCATCATCGTAACTTCCACCTTGGCCTTGTACTACGTACGTAGTGGTTTTTTCTTAACGTAACGTGTAATTTTTTTTTATATATATGGTTTACTGTAAAGTTACAGTGAAGTGAAGCTAATGACAAAGTATGCGACTTTCTTTTCTGCGAAATTCAATTTCACTTTTTTTGTTGTGGGTTATAAAACGTTTCCTGGTATAACTTGCGAAAGGTGATATGATTAAATGTTTACGTCATTGATTACACGACTTAACGGAACTATTGGTAATATAGTTTTTGCATGAATTTGTAAACTCAAGGATTCGTATTTTTACTGTTTCACATTTTGGAACTTGCAAAAACTTTGGTCGTCTCTTACGGGCAGTACAATGTGAATGGACTAAGGACACGTTTAACCAAAACACGTTCTTTGTGTTAATTTAAGCATAAATTATTTAATTTTTAATTTATTTATTTATTTGTGTTCAAAGGGTTAATGTTGACGGAAGGAGTAGAAGGTGTCTTCTTGTCTCCTCACCTGAGGAAGGGTGTGGCAATGGGTTGCCAACCGCTTCCTGTTGTAAACAGATTAAAGTAGAAAGTACAGTTGGTGAGTGTGACGTGGTATTCAATGGGAGGAAAGAGTTAATAACACAAATGAAGTGTAAAGAGCTGCTTGTTATTATTACTGTTAGTGAAAACCTCTTCAATGAGACAACTTTGGAGATTTTAATCATTTGATGAAGAGATTTTGGGGAACGGTACAGGTGATGGAATAACAGGTGATTCATCTAACACAGGTGGAATAATTAGGAAACTTGGTAATAGAAGTATTGAATAAGAAAAATAGAAAAGAAGGGGAAATGGTGAAAAATGCCAGTTCCCGTTCTGTCTGTAACGCCAAGATTTCGAGTTTAAACAATGAAATCGTGTGACATCACGCGTTGCTGGTAATAGTTTTGAACAATACTTCACGTGTTTTCAAATTTAGTTTGAAACAATGGTTGCGTGTGACGTCACCTTAAACGATGCAATGTCACCTGTTTTTTTTAAAGCTGAGATTATGATTAAATTGTATCCTACCACCTTTAATAGTTGAACTTTAAATGGACTTATTTTTTACGCGATCTAATAAAATGTAGATTGCCTTCGCGATAGGTATAAACATAGAAACGATATATTAATGCGCATTATTAATGCTGTTTGGAATAGGACAGTTAGATTTGAATGGTAAGTGGAAGTGATGAATAGATGACGTCGTTTCAAGGTAAACCGAATAAGTGGAAATTTTATATAGGTTACACGTTGAGATGAATTTAATTTTCATCCGGTCGTAATATATATAGATATATATATTTTTTTGTAGATATTATCACTTATCTATAGGAAAAGTTTAAAATGTTTGCCACTAACAATAATCATTTTTCAGAAAAAAAATATAATTTCAAAACCTGTGTTTATGTATGTACATGTTAGTATTGTATATACGTATTTATACACAGTACAATGTAAACGTGTCTCTTCTATTGATGTCTAGTGAAAGCGCAAGTTGTGTTGTTGCGCCAAGTAGATTAAGGTCAAGTTCACTGAGCCACTTTCGAGCTCTTTTGGATCCACGTGAGAACACCCAATATCTGTATATATGTGTAGGCATATATATATAAATTTATTTATTGATTTCGCTCTTAGCATTGTATAAAGAACAATAGCGTGATCAAATGATTGGCAGGTTTGCTTTCATCGTCGATGAATAGCGATGCGATGAGCGATAGATGATGAAAAACAGTTGATTTTTGATAATTACAATAGTCATATTTACTAGAACTAGGATAGACGGTAGTTTATAATAGCACTTTATTTAAGATATTTCACTAAAAGTAACAATTCTTCTAATTCCGCTAAATGCGTAAAGCTGTCAAAAAAAAATTTTTTTTTTCAATAGGTGTCTATGTATTGTAGATAGCACTATTCAATCAGGTGAAAATAAGTTCTTATACTATATAGTATTTCGTAAGTAAACTTAAACAAAAACAGTGACCGATGGATAGACTTTTTTAGGAAGTCATAGTGACGATAACGATCCCCAATAGTAAACTCTTGATATGTAAAAATTAACATGATTTAATGTCACGGTATAGAAAAAGTCTCGTCTCGTTTCAACTTCCAAGTCATTAGGATTCTTGTAGGAAATGTGTGGAAGTAGGAAATGTCTGGCTTACCTGGAGCATCCGACTTTTCGGAAGAAAGTTCACTTTGACGTCTCTTCGTGGTAAGAGCCAAAGGCGCATCTTCGTCTTCGTCCATCGAAAGAGTCGTCATTTCTTGTGGTTGTCCGATTTCCGCACTTTCTTGTAATAACAAATCGTCGTCTTGTTCTTCTTCACCCGGCTTCAAAGGCCCACGTAGTAATTTGCGCACCAGAAAAGCTTTGGGCATGTCACCCCGTCGTTATAACTTAGAAGAGTAGTAGTAAGTAGTGCACCCAGTGTCTCGTGCCGTAGTTGGTCGTGGTAGTGGGTGAAACAGTTTGTGACGTTGGGTATCACCCGTTTTGTTGGAGTGTTATAGTTTTGCTTGCGTTCGGGTTGGCCCCCGTTTGTCAAGTGTGTCAGAGTGGCGAGTCGGTCAGTGGCGTTGTTGCTGTAAAATGTCTCCACCCCCCTCCTGAAAGTTTTGCAGCCAACCCTGGCCACGAGGAGAAAGTGGAGAGGCGGAGTCGCCCTTGAAAACGAAAGAGCCGCCGGCACCACTCTCTACCTCAGATTGGTGACGTCACTTAGGTGACGTCGCTGGCTTCTATCTATGCCGGAGGAAGCTCTCTGCTGGCTGGCTGGCTGGCTACTCGTTGGATGCGCCGTGCTGAGTTTGAGCTCTTAATTGCGACCATGTTTCACACCAAACTTGAACTCATTTCGATATTTTGGAATATATGGGGAAGTGTCATGATGTCGTTTAATTTAGCCCAGTCGATAAGCCGTGATCGACTTTCTGAAAACTAGATCTAATTAATACTGTATGAGTAAAAACGTAGAGTTAATCCATTGAAAACTACTGCTTTTTTTTTTGGTCGATTTAATTGTCTTGCCCTGTTTGTTTCTTTCTTTTCTTTTTTGAAGATTTCTTTTTTCAACGAGAGCAAATAAGACACGAAAGCATGACATTAGCTAACTTTGTATGCAATGAGAGAGATACACTTTGATCTACTAATTAGAGCATCCAATTTTCAATGATGTTCAAAATCACAAGTAATGGTGTTCGTACGGGGTGCTCAGTAAATGCGATCATACTTACAGAGTCATCCATCAAAAAGATGGTAAACAACTTTTTTTTCTATCACTATTACGTTGCGCGAGTTTAAACAATGATCATGGCAGAGCTATGTGTTAAGACTGGTCATGTGATGGCTTCTTGTTAAGAATGGTTTCGTGCTAAATCACGGGTATCGTTTTATAACTCAATTACGTGAACGGCCTCGCCCGAATTAAACTGTATAAAAATACAAGATTGACCGTATTGTTAATTAAGTAAAATTCACAGTGTCAACGGACGAGCATTTGGTGACGATTAGGGAACTACGTTAGAAAAACTCTGCACTGGAAACGGACGCGTATCTATTTCTCCATTGTTCACCGTTGGGTGCATTCTATAGCTAGGTGGAGACATAGTGACATAGAACAGTGATAGATCGATGACCATTGTCGAACTACCTCAGTTGGCTTAACTTGAGCTTTCCATCACTGACGTCTGTAAACTTCATCGGGGACCAATTTTAGTAAATGGCACCACATGCGTATATACACACAGTAGAATTTTTCCTTCCACCACCCGCCTAATGGGGTTTTGGTCTGAAGACTTTCACTCTCCAACTTTTATTATTATTATTTTTTTTTCTTTCGTCCTTTTCGAGACCAGTCGACATTTCCTAGACCTATCGCCCTACCTGTATTTTTTTGTATCACTTGTACCACATTGGATAATACTAGTATTGGGGAAACTCCCTTCCTGGTTCAGGGGGTGGACATAATTTTTTTTTACCCGACAGCGATTTATTTTCGACCCTCAAAAAATACTCGTAGAATTGATACGTTTTTTTTTATAAACCGGTTGTTACGGAAAGGTGGTATAATCGCGCAGTGGTAGAAGAGACGACCCCTCGGTTATGTCGGTACAATGACACACATTAATATCGAGGGACAGACAGATAGACAGCTTCGAACCATTATGATGATAACTCTCCTCGGTTAGCGATGCGTACAACGACGAGCTATGTATGTACAGTACGTGTTTGTAAAAGGTACGGTATACCCATATTGAAGAAGCATAGGTAGGTATATTTTGTATAATGTCAACGTAATAGTCTATACCATTAGTACTTGTACGATAAAAGAGGAATGAAATCCGTAAACGAAGAAATAAATCTCCAGTCAAACTAGGACGAACGCGCGCGGAAGCGCGAGAGCGAAAGCAAACAGAAGGCGAACTTTTGCATGTTTTCAATGAGTCGCTTCGAAACAACCTATTTTCACGTGAATTTCCTCTGTTTGTGAAAACGTGCTAAATATGCGTGCGTAATATGTAAATTCGCGTCAAGTGAAAATGAATGTTCATATTGCGTTCCATTTTCATTTAACGCGGATTCATTTAATTCATTTGCGAGTTTTAATCCACTTTAAGCGATGAATAATGGCCGTCAATTCGCTTTAAAGAAATAATGATCAGTGTTGAACGAGAAATAAAGTTTGTAATTGTTAAAACTAGAAATAAGATCCAGAAATCTGCATTAACCAATGAATAAAATATGTAAATCGATTCATAACTGCACGTTACTTGAGAAATAATATCGCCTACCGTACCAATAGGAGAATCCGCGTTTAAGTGAGAATGAAACTTTGAATTGTGTTTGATTTTATAGATTTTAATCCGCGTTAAGAGAGGAATTGAAACTTTGTTTTAGTTTTTTATTTCGAGGATCACGAAAATCGTTATTAGGTCAATGGTGTACTTGTAGATAGATAGATAGATAGATATGGAAAAAGGATGTAATAAAATACGGTATGGAGTAGTAGATATTGATCTTTTCGAACATCGATGTTTGGTTGTATCGATGACGTCATCGAAGGTCTCTCTTCTTCATTGTGTTGTCAACCCAACGCGCGAATTATAGCGCGAAAAAGTGGTGCTCATTAGCACGTTTAATCCCATTCCAAACACGATTCTCAACACAATAAAATGATATCACCTATAACTATCATAATATAAGTTATAATTTGTTTATATAAAAATGGGGTTAAGAAGAAGTGAACTGTACACTTGGTACTACTTTCCAAGTGGAACAGTAGCAGGTTTCGCTCTTTTAATGCTGAGAAGATGAAACTCGTTTCGGGGGGGCGTGTGTATAAGAAGAAGAAGAAGATGGTGGTGGTGGTGGTGATGATGCGAGCAGCACAACCTGTTTGTAATTCTTGCTGCACCGTCTTGTTTCTTTTTCCAAACACCGTTAGTGTATGTACTAGGTAGATAATATAAGTTGAAAACTAGCTCTTACGAAACGGGATGGAATGTTTGCCTGTGGCCAACCAAACCGCTTCTTCGTTGCACATTAAACATACGGGTAACGTAATAAATCTACGGCACTAGGTGTTTTTTTTTTTGGTCTATGTGTGTTCTCGGCTGTATAGATAACGTTTTATAAAAGTACGATGTTGAATTTGTAATGAGGTGATATATAGAGTATGTTGGAAATATTTGTGTTCCGACAATGGGATTACAGTGTAGTTGTTGTTTATTTTAGATATGCTGATTGGAATGGTCCTTATGTTGAAAATGAAAGATTCGATGACACAAGTACATTACAAATGTGTTTTTTTAAGAATACGCTTTATTTTTGATTTTTTTTTTTTTAACAAAATATTTCGATTCGATTTATGCAAATTTTGTTGCATTAGACTGATGCGGTTCTCGCTTTATGCGATTTTTTTTTTTACATTGGACTATTATATACACTATCTTATATCGTATAATAAAGCCAGTTGTAACACTTCAGCAATGTAAAGCAAAAAAACTGTTTGACAACCCGTGCTTTTTCACGGGTTACTATCTAGTAAACGCTTGTAAATGACAGTATACATTCAATTCCCAGCTTGCTCACTCACTCACAAAGTCACGAGTGAAACTAATATAAAGCGTATATTAAAAAAAAAGATATGCAATGTGTTTGATTGAAAGTCACGTCGTGTGTACTGTAGGGTCTACGATGGGGGACGTCGTGAGTGGAATCGCATGTCGAGGGTTTTAAATCACGTGCACAATCTCTTGCTGGGATTTAAACGTTGCTATCACAAGCAGAACGTTGTCTGCTTTAGTTTAAACTAGTGTGTCATTCGATTCCCGTCGCGAGCGACGGTTAACTTAGAAATGATAACCAGCAGGGACGAGTCACTGGTCACTCTCTAACCCCAGAGTAGTTATTTATTTATTTATTTATTTATTTATTTATTTATTTATTTATCTTCTAGTTTCATTCATGGTCAAATCTAGGATGCGTATTAAGTAGGGGAACAAAGACCAAAGTACTCGATTATATCAAGTTTAACATCGATTATTGATGTCACATTGGTCTGACAACAATGTTAATAATAGATATAGATATTGATGATGTTGAGAATCAGTTGTATGTGTGTGTTAAAACAAACAAAAGGAGGAAAATTCCATCAATTTCACTTTATTGGTTCTACGTTCACCTCGGTTGATGACGTCAACGTTGGGTGGCATACTTTCGTGTTTTTATGTATTCGACTGACTACTAGATGTATAGTATCGTCGTGGGAAAAGTCGTTTTATGTTAGTTAACGTTACGTCGTCAACATGTTTCCACACCTTCGCGTTAAGTGGTTCTATAGCTTTCGGAACAGTTACATCGAAGGTCTTTTTTATTATTGTCGCTATTGCATGACGACACACACACACACTATTTGTTGGTGACAAAAAAAAACAAAACTTGTTGTCATTGCATGACACGACATGGATTTTACGATTTCTATGTATAACCATTTCTTACTATATACGAGTTGTCATCCTGTTATAGTGAGTGAGTGGTAAATAGCCTAAGTATGTAAAGCTGGTTATTGATGTTTTATTTTTTTTCGTATCGATGTTGACCGGTCAAGGTTAAACGATAAACACACACAGGTAGGCATTCACCTCGTTTTCTTAATTAAAGGCGGATGGATGGCAGGTGGTGGATGGAGAAAAGAAGGAGAAAGTATCCTCTCCATGCCACCTTTTAGTTTGACCTACCCTTTAGCGCGCGCGCAGCTCCATTATGTAAGCGACGAATTTTATTACATAAACTGGGCACGCGAGATTCGTCCGACAGCAGGAAAAGGGAATCTTCGTAGGTGCCTCTTTTTTCTAAATGTGCATCTGCTCTTTATAGTGGTGTCAATACACTCGCCCAACACGCTTCAGATTTATTCCAGTCGTCCACCTGTTGTCAATAATGAGTGTAAACGAACCCAAAGGAGTGAAGTGTGAAATACAAAGTTTCGGTGAAAGTCAAGTTTGGAAAAGTGGGGGTTGTTAACATGACACGCGGAGAGGACAAACCACTAGAAAAGTTTTATAATAAAAAGAAAATACAGTGTTCGATAATGTTGTTTCTATACTCTTTGCTGCCACTTGTGAGTTTGTGATACGTTCATGTAATGATCATCCACGTCACCACTCAATGACAAAATGCTGTACTTGAAATGTTCATATCAATTGAAACGACGTTGACAATTGAAAATAGTTGTGTGGACTTAAAAATTCGCAACGAAAGTTGTGTAGTAATTTTGTATTGCTAGAACGTTCCGTTTAGGAATGTATAAACATGACAAAACAACCCAGAAACTTGCCATTTATGTAGATAGATGTTTTTAAGTGTTTAATGCTATTATTAAATTTTTCACATGTTACAAACTTAAAAATGTTTATTTAAAAATGTTTAAAAATGTTAAAACTCGATCGATGTTGTGATACTTGTACGTATGATATATCATTTTCTTTATAGTTGGTATAGCAAACGATATTATTATAATCTATTTTTTAAACCTTATTTTTAATATACGGTAACGATTTTGTATCAAAGTTAATGGCGTAACGTAAGGTACCACATGAAACAGTATAAAAATATATAAAACAATATTTATATAAACCAAAGCCTTAAAAGTGAAGTTGATACAGAAAAACAAGGGTTATCATTTGTTTTTGTTTTCTGTCATTCAGTTTGTAACGCTGTAAAATTTTGATCCAAAGATTAATCACGTGCTGCCAATTGAATCACGTGGCATCGATCCAATCGCGTAGGGTTCGTTGTTTTAGACCACGTGTCACCAAAGTGGGCCACGTGAAGTTCAGGTAGGCTTAATTTTCGGTTGGATTGGAGATAAGTTAGATAGTTGTTTTGGTAAGAAAGAGAGAGAGAGAGAGATGATTTGTTCTCTCAACCTAGACCTTATTTTGTTAACCCCCTCCCCCCATCTCTTTACCTCCTTCTTTTGCACCTGCTTGAAAGGACCAAAAAAACGGGAAGATTCGTTCCATCTCGCTCTCCGACTAAGTGATGTTTTTATCTCTTACCCCATATTTCTTAACTGCAATTTATCCACCCCCGGGAGAAATAGGGGGAAAGAATTACAACGGGAAAGTGGATGTGTGTTTTTTGTAATGTTTTTTTTTTTACTCTTATGTGTATGGAAAGTTTTCTTTTGTTCGCTTCTGTTTCATGTTATTGGTAATTTATGATTGGAGGGAAAATGGGTTGAAAAATGGGGTTAAAACTTTTACCCAACTTTTTAGGTTAGCTTATTCACTTTTTTTATATCTACACAAAGAAATTTGTCGGGGACAAATTTTGTATAAATGTAGCTTAGATAACATTTTGTATTAATGAATAAAAACTTATTATTTTTAAAATCAGAATATTTTTTTTGGTCATTTGTCTAGTTGGTCCCAGTGCGGCTGAATAAAACAAAAGAGATTACATAATATTTTCTAAAAATTATTTTACAATTTATTTTTTAAAATGATTATTTTCCTACTTGATTTTATACATTGCAAAAGCTTTCGACACGATCTCACGCTCTTCTGTTCTTAAATATGTCTCAGATTTGGAAGTTTCAAGCCAAAACTACCTGACGGACAGATCCTTTCAGATAGGAAATAAACAAAACGCCCATCTCAGTTAGGCGTCGTACAAGGGTCTCCTCTCTCAATAATCCTTTTCGCCTCTGTTATTAAAATCTACATAAATTAGATTTAACATCCGTATTACTAACCTACGTTGGTGACAACGTTTTACTGATTGTGATTCCC
Source organism: Cryptops parisi (assembly GCA_034695005.1). Classification (NCBI taxonomy): domain Eukaryota; kingdom Metazoa; phylum Arthropoda; class Chilopoda; order Scolopendromorpha; family Cryptopidae; genus Cryptops; species Cryptops parisi. The sequence goes on from JAQIWH010005063.1 coordinate 14,603, forward strand.
TACGACCTTTCCACCACCACATCGCAGCTTTTCAGTTAGAAAAAGATCTTTTCGAACTTCAAACATGGTATCAACAAAACTCAATGAAATTAAATCCTATAAAAACAAAAATCTTGTCCTTTTTTTTCGGAGAACCACACATCACATGTAAAAATTTTGGGCATCAACTTTGACAATAGAATGACATTCGCTCCACATATTGAAACACTTATAGGCAGGCTTCACAAGACCAACTTCATAGTGGAAAGATCAAAACACATTCTTACTAAAAAGAAAAAAAATATTTATACAATCAGAAGTGCAATTCATTTTAACCCATGATATCATAACATGGTCAATAACATCACAATATCGTATTAAACGGTTAACTACCGCCTTTAATGTTCTAATTCGCATCTTTTTTGGCTATTCCCCCTATATTTTTATTTCAAAAAACGAACAACTTTAAAGCTACTTAATATACCCAAAATGATCCTATACCATCAGCCGAAGAAATTATACCTCATTCCACCCATTACATTATCATAGTTCCAAATTTATTAATGACAACAATAAAAGAATTGTCACCTCTTATAAATTCCACCACGACAAGACAACACATTTTACTCAATACAAAAACTATCCTCATTGTGTATTTGAAAACTGGAATAATCTACCATTAAGAATCTGAAAACTCCCAACCACACACACACATATATACATAAAAATACAAAAAAAAATTAACAGACTTCTATATAATCACTTGCTTTATAACGACTAGCTTGTTAATTGTTTATGTGTTTTACTGGTTTGTTTTGTTTGTCTTCCTTTTGTTATGTTCGATTGCAAATAATCGTTTTAT
>JAQIWH010005064.1:0-15443 GCA_034695005.1 Cryptops parisi
TATTCTTATAACAGTGCTAATGAAATCAGCTCCGCTCTGATTTTTGGCATTTGCGTAGCATGGTGCCGATCCTAGTTATTAGTATTACTTAAAAATGGACAACAGTAAATTCTATAGTTACCAATGGTACAAAATTGTTCCAAAACACATACTGTAGCCTACTTAAATTTGTATAAAGTTAGCCTACTGCACTGCAATAGTTGAAGGCTTACCCAGAAAAACGTTGCACGTAACAATTCATAGTTTTGCGTAAATGGCAAAAGAAGTATTCAGCAAGACATTGTCATATATTAGGTGACCAATTTCGAATATATGTATGTTTTAGGTGGGTATGAGTTTTTCTATCGGTGGCACTAGCTAAGCCCATATACAGGTATGAGGCACCGTTTATCATAATGATCTCAATATTCAATTTTTGTAGCATACAACATTATTCTGGGCAAGCCTTCAATTGCAGTCAAACCAACTTAAACTAAGTTACAGTACAACTGCACTAAAGTTGTCTCATTTGACAAATACGTCCTCTAGTTAATAGCAGTTTTTTGTCGTAAGAATGTCCTAAACGGTAAGAATAGAAACAACCACATCCCTAAAAGCTTTCAAACCAACGCGTGTACAGTGAATAATAAACCAAATTGTAAAACTACTAACTAGATTACTTAAGAAATCCACTAACTGGACAAAAAACACGAGCTAATTATATTGGGAATGGGCAAATATGGAACAATTCAAACATTGCATTTAAGTTGTAAAAGGAAATTGGAATGTGTGTGTGTCGGTCTGTGTGTTCAAAGTGTGAGAGAGAATGTCCAGGACATTTGTGGCTCTGCTTATCGTGACTAGGAATTGAACTGAAAACGTTTATCGATTGGTTGCATAAAACTCACCAACGTTGCTGCCAACTGTTCATCACCTCACTTTCTATTCTAATCAAATTGTTAATAGGATCGATCTGAAAGAAGAGGAAGAAAAAAAGTTCCAACGTAGAGAACACTTTATCACCCAAGTGTGACGAGTCAAAGTGGCTTAGAATAATACCACGTTGTCATACGAGTAATTTATTTGGAAATTAACGGAATAGCTAACACCTCGGATTTCGACATAAACTATATATTTAAGCTTCTTATTTTGTGAGAAAATATAATCCATACATCTGCAGCATGCGCGGAAATGAAAAAAATATTTCAATATTATGCGATTCTGATTGGCCTTTCCGACCTTTTCTAACCGAACCCCTACCCCTACACAAGCACCACCCGGCTTGAGCCGTAGGCCTAAATAGTTTAAGATGTATTAGCTTAAATCGAAATTTCTATCGCATTTCCGCGGGCACAGATGCATATACTATTTTTTTCCACAAAATAAGAACATCAAAAATATAGTTTTCATCCAACTCTGACATGTTAGCTATATCGTAGTGTAGCCATTTATTTTTTTGATGAAATATATCCCATTATACAGTTTTTTCATAAAACATCTAAAACGATTAACATTAAAATTTTTAATAAGTTTTAAAAATGTTAAACATATTTATACTTTTACAGTAGGTAACTTTATACGACTTACGCGACTATGATTTCATATCGGTTTTCACGCTACTTTGAAACCTTTGTATAAATAATGCACATTTTCTGATAACATATCCAATAATAATGATAGTATCATTCTTTATTACACTTAAATATGCAGTAATTATGTTAAAATTAAAAATTTAATGAATTCATTTCGAAGGTTTCCAAGTTTCAAATCTTTGTACGAGTAATTTCAATTTTTATTAACATATCCAATTGTACAATTCTTCTTCATTGCACTTAAAAGTGTTTAACGTTGAAAATTTAAACAAGTTAAAAAGGCCAAATGTATATCTATTTATAATATAACTAAAAGAATCCAATCTACATATGTGAGTCTATGCGTTTCCACTTTTTTCTGCACGCACGCAGCGGTAGCCTTTTTCTGGGTAGCTCAGTATCGACGCGTGACACCACCTGAAACGCAAAAGTCTGCTGTATTACTATTGTAGAAGAGGGAAACGAGATAGTGTGTAGTCAAGTCACATTTGTGACTAGCCAAACTTCTAATTTGCATCTATTATACAGTTGATTCTCAACATGTACAGTACGAATACCCAGTTCTAGTTTTTGATAACATATAATCAATTATATCATTCTTTTTTGTTTCCCCAAAAAACATTTTACTACATCATTAAAAAATTTAAAAAGTTAAAAAACGCCAAATAAATTTAACGTCCTATAGAATAAGTCAGTGAAACATTTTTAAAAAAAATCATTTTAAAGATTTTTATGTATACCTTCACGACGTTTCGTCTCGTTCCTAGAGGCTTCGTCAGGTGGAGAAGAAAGGTAAAAAGAAATGCGAGAAAGCAGAAGGAAAGAAGTTGGAAACAAATGTGTTAAAAGATGACTGTGTAAACAGTTCACCTGCCCTTCGCTCTGTTGAACTGTCTTTCTTTTCCTACCTTTCTTTTCTACTTGAAAGCCTGTGAACGGAGAGCGAAACGTTCAAACAAAGATGTGGTGATGTAAAAAAGTCTACCCAGTCAGTGAGATGAAAACATTATCCATTAAGAAATTTTAACAAGTAATAAATTGTGCTTATCGTAGTGAGAAATTATGCTTTCGACTAAAGAACACATTTTAAACTTTTGCTACTTACATAAAATGGTACTTTGTAAGTTCCACATTTTTGTAGGTAGTGTTTTTCTCCCTTCGCTGCTACAATAACCACCAGACTAGCGACGTAGTTTTTGAACCAACAGTTTTACCACTATTTAATTAACGCTCGAAATCCCTTCACATCCCATTCTTTACCAAACATTGATTTTTGCCAACAGCAAACGACATTTTTCTGAACTAATTATCTGCTAAATCCGATTAAACAAATATTCACTCGGTAATGAAGATAACAGGAGACTCGTTGCTTGCCATTTTGCACACAAGACTCGGTGAAAGAGGATGAGATCTCGTATCTCTTTAGAGGGGGCAAAACCCATAATGCCTGGCGTAACACCTGGTCCCATTAAAGACCGAATGAAATTGGAACGCACCATTGCCAAGAATGAGAGAAGACTATCGGTCTCCTTTACAATTAGTGCCTGTGCCAAGAAACCACAAATTACGTAAAGTTTAGATGGTTCTATTACACACCCAAAGGTGATTACTGTTACGCTGAGCCTGATTTTTAATTACGTACCAAATCGACTCTTGGTTTTATCTCGTTTGGGGCCCTTTTTGTGCGTTAGTGACAAAAGATGGCTCATTAATATTGGATAAAATATCTAGTGTACTATCTAATGCATAATCTACCCATTATTAGAAAATGAATGTGTTAAATTTTTTTCTTAGAAAAATATTTTCACGGATAGATACAGCACTTGCCTTTTATATACAACTTGTCTTGCAGTTTAATACTACTTTTTTCTACATAGATTTTTTTTACATTTTTCGAAATAAATCACCGTGCTGTATATGAACTGAAAGTGAACAACACGTAGACGTAACATATTATTTATAATCAATTTGATGATACGAAGTTTGATAACTTACGTTTTTTGTAGGTATTTGCCATTTTGTTTTTATTATACATAAATTAACAAATAAATAAAAAACTGAAGCCAAGATGCTTCGAAACTTGTTCAGTTTTTTATTTATTTATTAATTAATTTATGTATAATAAAAACAAAATGGCAAATACCTACAAAAAACATAAGTTATCAAACTTCGTATCATCAAATTAAACATAAACGTCTTTTTTACAACTTTTTATTTAACTTGACCAGTCGTAAAAAATGTTTGGACATGTTTGACCTCTTTAAGCTCGTTTTTACCTATGTTCCCAGTATCGTAGACACTTCAAACTTGGTATGTTAATTAATCCTGCGTGATTATTTAATCTGTCAAATTTGGAGACGTCCAGGTCGCGTTAATTACGACCTTTACGATATGTAAAGATCGCTTTTACCTGGTAAGGTGTTGCTTATGCTCCGATACGCTTTTTTTTTTAAAACTTTCAATTTGGGTTAGCATACAATCAGTTAACAAGATTACAAGAAACTGCAAAGCAACTTCTAAGTGCTTATTAAGCGCAAAACCATTAGATATCAGGAAATAGAAAGGTTTCAATTGGCTGACCTAAACCCGGATGACGCTGTTAGTGCTGGCTTTTGGTAAAACTTCACACGTGATTCAATCTTGGACAAACACTTAATATTGTTCGTCTAAGGTTCAATGTAAAACATGTTAATAAATCGAAATATAAATATATAGACATATTTAACATTTAATATGCTACTATAGACTTTTTCCTATTTTTCTGTTATTCTAATAAAAACATTTTGTTATACACAAATTTATATTGATATTTTAATGGGAAAAACCATTTATTAAAAAGCAAATCTCAGATACAGACTGCCATTGAAAAATAATTTTCAACCTTTTTTTTATTAATACTCCATTGAAATGCACGTGGTTCAATGTACACATCCGGTTATAGTAGGTAACACCTAGGATTTCTAAACAAACTTATATATTTAAGCTTCGTATTTTGCTGAACAAAATAATATATGAATACAAACAATCAAATCCGCAGGTTTAATAAAAGGTTGTGCTTAAAAAACGAAGTTTTTTATCTAATCTTGTTTCAGAAATTAGTTTCTAAAATCATTTTTACAATACTAATTTTTGCCAAAATAAACCTCACGTACAACATCTTTTCACGAAAGTGTGCGATCTTGAAGAACATTTTCAATATTATATGAAGTTCTTTGCAAAACGTGACGCTCGCATAAATTGAGGACTATTTGTATGTTAAACCACTGCCAGTGGTTAAACCGACCCGCATTCACGCGTATTATACTATGTTTCAATTATTTTTAAAACACCGTATTTTCAGTTTATGGTGCTATCCTTCTCCTTGTCACTTTATTAGGAAAGCTGCTATTTGAGACAACTATTAACGAACTGTTGAAATTTACGAATGCGTTTGATTTATCAGGATTATATTAGATGCAAACCTTTCATCTAATAAAGTGGCAAAACTGAAGCAGGCAATCCCGTCATAATGGTCAGCATTCGTACCGCACATGGTGCAAACATTGTGGTATAAAAGAGTCAGGTGCAGGAGCGTTCAGCCATTTGTGCATCACCACATAGAATCTAATAAAAGCGAATTTTTCTCCCATACAAGAAGCTCAGAAAGGATGTGTCTGTCGTGTCATATATCTAAAAATCACATATCAGAAACTCGCATGAATCTAGGACTTCTTTTTTTTTTTACTAATCATAATTTGGACAGACTAATCAGGTCAAAATGTTTCAGTCTGACGTGTTTCAATTAACCATAATCCACTGTATATGCGAATGAGTTGAGCATAGTGGTCAGAGAGAATCACTTCAAGTCTCACTTTGTGGGTTTGGGTCTTATTATTTTTACAGCAGTAAAAATAATGAAAAATGTGAAAAGAAAGGTCAGCAGCTGCTTAAAATCTCACCAGCTTCTTTGTGTATCTTGGATCCGTTCATCTAACTTCATAACATTTGCTTCCAACAGGGTAGTTAAAAAAATGATACCAATTTTCAAAGAGCAAATGGTCGTGAACCACTGATGCTAGTGAAAAAATGAAAATCCACCACGAAAGCCTAATTAAAGCTTTTTCCAGTAATATAAAATTTTGTTATGGCTTCCATAGTTTGGTCGAAACGGCTACCGGTACACGAGAAAAAAAACACACCCTCAAAAAAGTTGTTGAACTATTATTTCACAAGTAATTACTTCTGCCCTCATTTGCTCCAACGTAAGGTTATCAAGACCATTGGTCATAGGACTGACTATTGGTCATAAGGATCATTGGTTATATGAGTTTTTCGTCAGAGAACTATTGGTCGCATTATTGGTCATAAGGACTATTGGTCATAAGGACTATTAGTCATAAGGACTATTGGTCATACAATGTCTTATAAGTTTCAGACGTCATATAAGTTTTATTTCAAATTTGACCAAACATAACCAGTTTTTTTCATTTAACTGCAATGAAAATGAAGCATTAAGTAAAGAATTTAATTAAATATGAGTATATTAAGATTTTTAAATTATTAAAAAAAAAAAATTTATTAATTGAAAAATTTATAACGTTCTCGTACTACCAGTAAGTAATCCATTCATGCTTTTAATCGACTAATTCGATTAGGTAATGTTTGAATTTTTTCATGGAAACACGTAGGTAAATTTAAAATAAGCCTAAACATGTTAGAATGATTATTTAAAAACATATAATTAATGCAACATATAAACAATGCATAAGAAACATATAAATTAAATTTACCTACGTGTGTCAATGAAAAAAATCTGAATACCTGTATTACAAAATCGAATTATTCGATTAGAAGCATTACTTACTCATGGTAAAGTAATTTACGATGAGTACATTTTTAAATTAGTAAATTTTTAAAATGATAACTTTAAAATAATAATTTAACAAACCTTAATATATTTATAGTAGAATGCTTCATTTCATTGAAGTTAAATAAAAAAAAAGGGTATTATTCAAAGTTAAAATTAAATTTACAGTAGTGTTGTAGTATTTACAGTAGTCTATGACCAATAGTTCTTAAGATCAATGGTATGTGACCAATAGTCCTATGACCAAACACCCATATGACCAACAGTCCTTATGACAAATAGTCCTTATGACCAATAGTTCATATGACCAAACGCCTGTGACCAATAGTCCTATGACCAATGGTCCCCAATCCAACGTAAGTTTCACGATGCATGGTTGCAACATTTCGTTTATCCAGTTTTGGTCTGGAAATTCTTTCAGAATCTGCATCAAAGAACACCACGGTTCTGCATCAAAAAACTCCCTTGAAGAGCGGCATGATATTCGTGTCACTATAACCCCCCCCCCATTTAAAAGTCACCTTTTACTTTTTGCACTGAACTGTCATGCACTGAACCTGAATAGGAATGTAATAAATTAACTCTGATCAAATGAAGCATGTGACACAAATGGGCTGATGAATATGTACTCTATCATATGTATGTATTCAGACATAAACAGGTAGTTCCAGCGTTTTTCTGAACTAGTCAGTTGAACATTGACTAAGTGGATCCGAGAAGCGGCAATCGGTTTCTGTGGGCTACAGGTCACGATTAGTCATGTCATCATCCGAACAGTCATTTTTTGACATCAGTATGAGTAAGACTGTACCATAAAATCAAACTGCTTTGAGATTGGTTTTAAATCGCAAAAGAAACATGATCGATCAACCAATCACAAAAGTGATTGGTTGGTTATTATCACACTAACGTCAGACAAATGACTGTTCGGACGATGTCGAAAAAACATTACCAATCGTGACATTTGACCTTTAATGTCACTCTTCAGTGACATCCTTTTTGCTCACAGTGCAGTAGTCATCGTTTAGCTGCCTAGTTAAAAAAGGGCTTCATTTTATTCATGTTTTCAAACTAGACATCAAGGTCAGAACTTCGTGTCCCCAAAGAGTCATCACACTGCGTGCACTACATCAGTTGTAAGTAAATAGAGAACCTTGCTTTTCAAAATCCCGTTATACCTCTGTACTTGTGAAATCAATTTTTCAACTTTTTTTGAGGGTAGGCCTCTGTTTTTGTCGCGCGGCCATTATGACCAGACAATGAGAGCCATAGCATAGTTACCAGGTTAGACAAAAGTATGGTCACAACTAAATATCGCGAGAATCATTAGTGGTATAAAACTTTTGATTGAACTATTGTAATGTACATCAGCCATGAGCTATCTAGTGCATTTGCCGGAAGTGATTTTGAAGTTTCAAGATCATATAATTATTAACTATTTTAATATCCATCTCACACCCCACATTAGAAAAATGAAGGTACAGTGAGCCCTCCTTATCCGCGGGTTTTGTTTCCGCGGATATAACCAACGCGGATCGAAAATAATCGATATTTTTGGAGAAAATCGATATTTCGAAAAATTTCTTACACCAAAACTTGAATTTGACGCGCGTGGAGCACTATACTTTCGCCTCGGTAGTAAATAATCTTCATAATCTGGATTTCATGTCAACCCTCTTTACATATATGTGGATGACAATGTCTTTTTTCCACCAAATTCAAAATTGATATGAAAATTTTAGGTGTTATTTTCGATGACAATATGACAATATGCCGTCCATATTTAACATTTAATTAATAAGCTTCATGAAAACATTTTCATTAAAAGATTAAAACGTTTATTAACCGTTAAAGAAAAATTTGTATTTATTAAAACAAAGATTCAATCAATGTTATCGAATGGCATCATTCTCTGGTCTCAAACATCCAAATACCGAATAAGACTACAGCTTATAACATTATAATTCGAATATTTTTTTGGTTTTTTCCGATACATTTTAATTTCAAAAACGTTAAGACGTCCCCTAAGATTTCTCACCGTACCCAAATTAATAACATACCACTAAATTAAAAAACTTTTTCAAATTATTCCTAATGTTTCACACTGCCTGCATTTCTATGACAAATATTATGATAAAAATAATAGACGTGCAGACATTTCATATAAATTTTAATTTGATTGAAGTGTCACTACACTTACATCTTTTCTCTTCCTACAAAAAATATTCTTACAGTGTGTTTGACGAATGGAATTCGTTACCAGTTCAAATTAGGAAATTGTCATCCAAAATTACGCGTGATACAAATAACATATTAAGATTTAATAAGCTGCTATACCAACATTTAAATCTTTGTGACTAGTGTTTTATTTTGTTGTTCTATTTGTCTTTGTTGTTTTCGATTTGTTAAAAATTGTTTAAAAAAAAAACAATAAAAAAAAATGCTGAATCCATGCGAATGAATTGATATGTACACATATCCTGTTGTGGTCACTCGCCATTAGTTACGATGTGATTACATTTTTTTCCTCGTTTCATTATGTTTTGTTTTTTATTCTCCCATAAACTACACAGTTTAACAATTATTTACATAGAATTTACACGGTAGAGATTACTTTACTTATACGGGAAAATGTGTGTAGTTTATATGAAAATTATACCATTTCATATAAGGGACTTGAGCATCCGCGGAATTTGGTATTCGCGGGAATTCCTGGAATCAAACACCGCGGATACCGAGGGCCCACTGTATTTAACTTCCTGGAGGTTTAAACGGTTTTCAAAAACTTTCAATGTTTCTAATCGTAAACGGCAATTTTAACCAGGTTCCGTGTGTCGTAGGGACTTAAAATTTGGACACAGTTTAGTCATGTGTGATAATTGAATCTATCAAATTTTGAAGGATCAATGTCGCGTCAATTCGGTGTTAATGGCACGTGAAAAGTCGTTTTTTCAACTTTTCGTGAACATCCACTAGAGTGCACCAAATAAACAACAACGCTATTCGAATAAAAAGTTGTGCTTAGAAAACGAAGTTTTTGTCTAATCTTGTTATTTTTGTTTCAAACTTAAAAAACTACTAAAAAATATATCATAAATTATTTCATTTAAAAAAACCGTGGTGGACAAAATCAAGCATAATAAAACATAATTGATAGTAAAAAAAGTGTAACCTTCAATTGTACCTACGTAACATTTTTACAGTTTTGAGGAAAACGCGTTTAAAGATCTGAACTTGCCTTGAAGAAAATGGAGACTACTTTACACTTCTGTCTATGGTGTCTATGAACTACTTCACACTTCTTGTACTAATAACTTTGCACATATTGTTGTTTCGCTCATAACCATTGATTAGGACAGTAGAATCACATTTAACACATTCGAAAATGCTTATTCATTTGTGACAAAAGTGAATTAGAATGAAGAATGTTATTTAACACTCTTTCACACCAGGCTTTTCAATTGTATTGCGATTTTTTTTCTTGTATGTTTTAGGAATCATCAAACTACAGGATTTGATTCGAAGACCCCCTCAAAGAAATATGGAAATTTATCTTCGACAAGCCGAAGTTAAAACCTATCGAGATGTACTTCGCCAAGTGCGAAGAAAACAGTTTAATAACATCATCGTCGATACTCGACCTGAAAACATGCATTATTTCTTAAGATCTGTAAGTACCGTATATTTTTATCTTGCATGTAATTTATTTTTTATTTGTTTGTCTGGGCTTCACGCAAAAAACGGCAAGATCAATTTCCACGAAACTTTAAACGTGTATCAAGGTCGATTCAAATTAGAATGTAAGCCAAGTAAGACTATAATTGAAGGGCTTTGGGAAATATAATGACAAGTCACATTTTTGAAATGGTTGAGGAGAGTCGTTTTTCTGGTGAGAAACACCATAGAGTACTATACTGAGCAACAGGGTAATTATAATATGCTACCATTTTCTGGGAAATCCAAGAAGTGGTAAAGTCACAAGTTAAACAGTATTGAGGAACAGTTTGATGTAAAAATGTCATTTTTGGAAAAAGTGCGGCTTGACATTACATTGCCCGGAGACCTTCAATTGTAATAGACCAGACATTATCCTGATTGATTAAGGCATATGTAGACTTGTATAAGATGCATAAAAAAGCATATACTGTACTTTTATATAGAAAACTAAAACTCTATGTCATGAAGACACAGTATAACTTATACAATTTTATACATGTAGACTTACAGCTTTTAATTCTCCTCTCATTTGATGAATAAAATGAGAAGAGCAAATAAAATAACTGAAGCTTATTTTATTTGCTTTTATTTTATTTCTCTCATAGTCGCTCATTCTGTTTTTGTATTTTTTGTACTTTGTTTTTGTACTTTTTTGCCTGTTATTGGTCGGGCCGTCTATTTTATTACATTTATTATTTTAAGTATTGTTTTAAGTAGTAAAGTCTAACATTGTATTTGTGTGTACCTTTACTGTGACTATATCCTCTGGGATGCTGTAATTTTAAAGAAATAATTATAAATTCACACAAGAAGTTTTTTATGTAAGTTTTTTACATGCGACTTCGTTAATATACGACTAGAAAACTGCTTCTAGATGCTTCGCATAATAACGAAAAAAAATGTTTTTTTTGCTATTATGCGATTCTGTGTATTATTAAGAATCTAAAATTTTGCTAATTCACAAGAAATTTTAATTTTTGATTTATGCGAAAAAAAAGTTGCCCTCGCGTAAATCGAAAGCTTCGTGTGTACGTGTAAATGTATAGTATTTATAATGAGTGACTTGCCGTCGCTACAAAACTATTTTTAGTTTATTTTTAATTGGGGTCATTATTGTAAAAGTTTGCCCTGCGACCCAAGTATTCAACTTAATTGTCCTGTAATTTTTTGCCCCACTTCATTTAAACGAACAACTTAAACACTCACTTTAAAAAATGAAGAAAAATGAGAAGAAAAAAAACCGATTTTCAGTTCTTAAAAATTGGATTCCCTTTCCGTTTATTTCGGTACGGTATATAACTAGGCTCTCGTCTCATAAAACCGGGATTCTTTAGTGAGTGAGATATTAGACCCATGTCATCGGAACACACTTTCCACCCTAGTTGGAGAATAAATGAAAACCTGCTTCAATATCACTAGCCACACGTTGGGGGCTCTTTCTTTTAGAGCTTTTTTTCCCTTGTGGAAAAGCTCTTGCCACTGGCAATTATCCTTCGCTCTATACCCCCCTTGTTCACATGAAAACAATGAAGGGATCTCTACTTGGAACAATTGGTGCTTGTTGGGGGGTAACACCAGAATTCTTCTTTTGCCACCCAACCGAGTGGCCCTTGTCGTTAACCTTCTTTTCACCACCACCGTCATATTAAATTCTGCTCATCTGTCGTATCATTTGCTACCATTACATGCGGAAAGGGATCTTGATGTCTTAGTCTTGATGTCCCTAGAAGGAGGTCTTAAGGTCTACTTACTCACGCTTTTTTGTTGTTGTTGTTTAGTTGGTAGGGTCTGTTTCTTGTGGTGCGGGTATATGTGGGCGTGTGAGTGAATTAAGAAATCTTAAAAAGAAATGTGGAATTCAGTTAACGGGATATTAGTACTGCGTTAATATTACGTATAAACTTTATCCAAGTGCTCTTACTTATACAGGGTAATTTATAATAACTATTTTTTAACTTTCAGAAGTGATAAAGAGCATGTAAAGAAACATTTTTTTAATCATGAACTTTAGTCTGGAAATACTTTCGTAATGAGATACAACGAAATTGCAGAATTTTTTTATGACGTATTGGCAGTACATTTTTTTTCCGATGATAATAATCACTATACTCGCTGAAACTCAACCAACGCTGCTTCACATTCCATATTGAGAGTATGTGATGTTATCATTTTCGTAATTTCGTTGTACTATCTCGTTACGGAACTATTTCCGGTTTATGATTAAAAGATGTTTCATCACATGCCCTCTATCACCTCTGAAAATTAGGATTAGTTATTCTGAATCACCCTATAAAGTATCAACAAGTTAAACATAAAAGTATTTTCACTTTAGAACTGTTTTTATTTTCTTATTATTTTTATTCATGTGTTGTAATTACCACTTTTACTACAGTAGGTAACCTGTGCTATAGCACGTGGAGATCTTGTTCCCTTTGTTAACACTCACGTTATTACGGTTACGATTTTCTTTGTGTGCTAAGTGTGTTTTTATTTTAAAATATATTTTTTCATGGACAGATAGACATAACCTGTTTTTTTATAGTTTAATTTTCTTTTAATTACAGATCCTTCAGTTGCAAATGAACGATTTCAATCACCATTATTTTTTCACTAGTTTTGTAAGTGTTCTATTGCTGCTCCATATATCAAAATAATTGTTTTCATTGTTTTTATATCATTTTTTTATGTATTAATATTTTTAAAATAGGATATGGAAACGTTCGATTTGGAAGATTTTAAATACAATTACGTTAACATGACCGCATTTCGATTGGTGGATGGAGAGCATCCATTAGTTCGACAAATTTTGTGGGACATGGAGAAATTTCAGCCCAAAGGACAACATATTCTAAATAAATCTAATATCATAGAGGTAAAAAAACAAATTTATTTGCTCATTCTATTTTTTCATTTAGAAAATCAATTTTTCTTTCTTTGTTTAAAAAATTAAATTATTTGAACTTGAGATTTAAAGATTTTTGTACAAGTAGCATATCAGAATACTCTCAGTGTGTAGTTGTACTCCTTAACCACTTTTCTTATAATTGGCTCTAAGCGAAAGGTTGGGGATCGAATCCTGGCCTGATTTACTGACTTAAGGTTAAATCGAATTAGTTGATGCAAGTAATGATGTTAGAGCGGTAATTGAATACGGTGAAACACAACATCTCATGGCTAATCAGATGGCAACAGAAACCAAAGGTGTGATAAAGGTTTGCTTGAAAAACAGCTGAAATGTGAAATTTGCAAAAAAGAAAAATAAATCCGGAAAAAAAAATCAAAGAAACTTCACTTAGATTAATTTAATATAAAATGTATAAACGTAAGATGTGTGAACGAAATACGTACTGTAGTAATATTTACAAAAGTAAGATTCGATCTTCTACGTGATCAATAAATTCAGACCTTACAACTGGGTTTTTATTGACCTTAAAAAGTTAGGAGAAAGGTTTCTGCATTCGTGAGAAACCTTTTTAAAACTTGTAGGAAAAGTCATTTTAAAGAAATTTGCGATTTTGAATGTATGCGATATTTTCGCAGAGCGTAAACCTCAGTAAATCGTACACTATTTGAACGCATTTTCATATACTTATGTAAATTCTAAAATGTGTTCTTTAGTAACTTGCCTATTGCCTTCACAATGCATTCAATACATAATGGATTAAATTTCTAAAATGATTTAAAAAATACAGTATTGTTCATGTCTGTATTGTCTAATGTTCATCGTTTGAGCGCAATAAACTTAATAATGGACAGTATTGGTCAGAAACTTCAAAATGTATATATTTTGTCCTAATGGGATGTTTGATAAGAAATAAACCAAGTACATTAAAAATGTTTTTTAAGAATGAGCTTCATATAGTTTTGCTTTATGCGAATCTAGATTAATGCGATGTTTGAAAAATTTGATATTCGATTTATGCTAGTGTTGATTTATTTCATTTTCGATTTCTGCAAGCTTCGATTTATTCGAATTTTAATTTATGCGAATTTCTATTTATGCAAATCTAAATTAATGCGATGGTTGATTAATGTGATATTTGATTTATGCAAGTTTTGAGTAACTTCGTTTTCGATTTTCGATTTGTGAGATTTTTGGTTGAGATTTTCGAGGTTTTCGATTTATGTTGGTTTGACTTTTGGTACATTGGACTATACAGTATATTGTCGTAAACATCTGTAGATGGCAGTATACGTTAAATCCTCACTTATTCATTAACTCACAAAATCACTCTCATAAGTAGACCTCGGATTAATATACACTAAAAACATGAAAAATATGCATGCAACTATGCACTAAAAACCCTCGAAATATACACTAAAAACACGAAACTATGCACTAAAAACACGAAATTATGCATTAAAAACATGAAAATATGCATGCAAAATGCCACAAAACTGCTCAAAATATGCAGTAGACATGACAATTTGCGATTTGTTTTCTGGGTGTCCTGCAAAAACATCAAAATTCAAAGCATTTTATTTTTAGCATTTTATTGCCATGTTGTAGAATTTGGAATTTCATATTGCATGAAATTTGAAAAATAATTTTTAAAAAAACCAAGGTTGACAATAGAAATTTTATAAAAATAAATACTAAAATAGAAATTTTATGGGAATAAATGCTAAATATGCAAAACATATGCAGTAACACCTGAAATATGCAAAAATATGCACTAATATTTAAAATATGCAAAATTATGCACTAACATCTGAAATATGCAAAAATATGTAAAATAAAATTTAAGCATTGTACTTGTGCAACAATGAATAACATCCTCACTAAATTTGAGAGAGCTGCCTATAAACAAAAAACATGCAACTTAATACAAATCCGAGGTCTACTCATAAAACTTGCAACTAAGTACAACACAGACTTCAGAATGAATGATCTGGAGAAACTTCCCCTCGCAACTTTTATTGTGATGGTACCACATGACAAGCGGTTGACGGAGAAAGATGGTCCTAGTATAATATCAGATCTTTGCAAGGTACTGGTTGCGACTCAACTTCACATGGTATTTCCATTGGTATATTATTTAACTGTTGTTCTTAGCTTACCAGTGTCAACTGCGACAGCCGAGCGTGTGTTTTTGTCCATGAAGTACGTCAAAAACAGATTACGATCTTCAATGGGTGAGGACTACTTTTGGGACGCAATGAGTTTAAATGTGGAAAACACACGCATTCTTGGCACATCCGTTGACAATGTTATAAAACAATTCATGTCGAAGAAAAGACGTATTCAAGTGTATTCACTATTGTTTATTTGGTATAATTGTTTGTTTGGGTCTGACCTGCTGACTTGT
>JAQIWH010005065.1:0-15436 GCA_034695005.1 Cryptops parisi
ACATTGTTTTAGCCTTAAACTTTTAGGGATGTAAAGCCCAACGATCCCAAAGAGACTTACTTCACCATTTTAGGTGGGTTTTTTGTAAAAAAAAAAAAAAAAAAAAAAATAAATTCTTTTTTGCGTTAACGGATTAACGGATGTTAACTTCCGATACATTAACGAATTAACGGATTAATGATTAACGAAGTTAACTTTTTGAATAACAAAGTTAACTTTCTCGTTAACTGTGCCCAGCTATGGTTCATGGTAATAAGCAGAACATTCAAATTACAAAATTTCCTTTAGCCAAAGTATTTGGTGATAATGCAGGTTGTGACAACAGAAATTAAAGAAAAAAAACATCAATAATTACCACTGTAATTTCTATAGTGTACCGCATTTGTACAATAATAAACCTTAAAACAGGTAAATCTTGTAAAAATTAATAGATGTGACAATTAATTTTTATTCCCCAACGCCTTCTTTGGAATAGTAGTTTCTAACCGGTCCGGACCGTTATACCGACTGTCAGGGTTCGGTTACGTATTTTGTTTGTCAGTGTTTCGACGTACACCCGTTTTTAACAACTACCCACTGGCAGACCCCTAAAACTTCACTTGGGCAACATTGAAACTGCAAGCAGCAAGACTAAATGAAGATCTAATATATTTTACAAAGACTTTGAGCCTTAGGTTGTATCTCATCTTGACGAGATGCCACTCAAACCAAAAGCAACAACCCTATTCTGCTCAATCACCTACAAACAATGACGTAGACAAAAGATACCCTTGTGAACCACATGGTGGAAAAATGTTATCAATGCATCATAACAAGTGTAGAATAATTGAAATGTCTGCCCCCAAATAACCTTACCTATCAGGTGTTCCATTGCATACCATTTAAAAAATCCAACTTGAAAATGTCCACATGCAAGCCAAGTCGACGAGGTTCTTCAGCATCAAGATGCTCTAGGTGACATGGAAGGCATTGTCATCGCAACAGCATTCAAAAAATCTAATTTTGTCTACAACAAAATATTCAACTAGTGTCAATTCCAAGTAAGGCATAATAGCTATGATAGATTTCTATGTAGTAGGGCTGTACCGAAAGCAAAGAGCGTGTGTTTTCAACGATGTAAATTAATTATTCACACTGCAAATAACACCCATCAGTCTACATTGTGGACAAAATCTGTACAGGTCAATGTTTTTTCTTACCACTGGTTTAAGAGTGAGGAGAAAACAAGTTGGAACTACAGTCGAACCTCGCTAAACCAAAAACCTTGATTCCGGACAAAAGTTTGGCAGCGAGTGAGAGTGGCGGTTTAAAGCGGCTCAGCTAAAATTTTATTCTCATATTTTGAGTCAATTTTCTTGCCAAACATGTCTGTCAAACTGTGGCAACCTGACTGATTTTTCTTGACAAGACTTGACTTGAAAAATGTTCTACTACAGATTGCTAACTTGCCGTAGAAGTTTTGTTTTTGAAGACATTCCCGTTTAACTTTTCCTCATTTCGGCAGTTTTAAGCGAATGAATTTCCATCCAAATAATACGGGAGGAAGATTTGTTCTGCGCACTTTCGTGTTGAAAAATGGGGGTGGTGGTTTAACGAGGTTCGACTGTACAGACTTTTGCAAGTGGCAGCAACCTTTCCGCAACAAGTCAGAACTCGGCAGATACATACTCTCAGCATTTGGTGCTTCATTTCGCTCGTCTCATTCACATTTCTGCTGAATCGGGAGGTTTGTCTTTTAACGAGTATTTCAATACTGATGGACATTAGTAATTCAACAACATGCTCATGACTTTTGATACACACACCTTATGCAAAATAAAATACTTTGTCTCACTATATTAGTATATGCCATTTAAATAAAACTTGCTTAAATATTTCCCATCCAATGCCAAGAAAAACCAAACAAACAAAACCCAGTACTTATGGGTTAGCCGTCCTCGTTTGGGATGCTACCGATTAAGATGATATGTTGCTAATATCTTTACATAACCATAACATAAGTTTCGGTCAGTTAAAAATAAGTGAGAAGGGAGCCAACTCATAAGTACAAAATAAACACCTTCATATATACATTTCTCTTAGGTATTCACCACATTCTAAATCCACGCAGGTTTACTATAAATCCAGTGTTTACAATGCTAACACGTGCCGCCAGTAGGTGGCATATGTTTCGCCAGAGCAGAGACCTTATAGTAACCCTATTATAAAATTAATAAACTAAAAGGAACTTATGTAACAGTAGCGTATCCTTTGAAAGTTTTCATGTTCAAACTAATATATAAATTGGTAACAGACTAGTATCAAAAAAAGAAGGGTGCTGTCACTCGTACTGAAATTCAACAGCTAAAATTTCACAAACGGCCATGATACTGATACTTCTCATTAGAACGAATGATATTTATTCAGATGTAGGGGATGTAAAAAATGAACATGTTCAGCCTCCTTTTCTACATGGGCCTGTTATCGTCGGATGCTCGTCTCCCCCTCCTTTCTTGAACCTTGTAGAAAAAGAAATGTTGCAAAAAAAAAATAAAGTCCCATATGTACAACTCATACATCGAACACAAAATTCATCGCTACTTTGTCATGGATCGCGAGTGTGGGAAAGTAAAACGTTCAGCACGATTCCTATAAAGAGGCATTTTTTGCTCTGCAATCCAGCACGCTCACCAGTGGCTTTAGACGAGCCAGTTGATACAAGTCACCGAGACTAATGCTGATGCGATCGGTCTCTACGCTCGAAACGTCCGCCATACTGACCCTGTTGGTG
This sequence comes from Cryptops parisi, assembly GCA_034695005.1. Lineage (NCBI taxonomy): Eukaryota > Metazoa > Arthropoda > Chilopoda > Scolopendromorpha > Cryptopidae > Cryptops > Cryptops parisi. The sequence continues at coordinate 2,771 of JAQIWH010005065.1, forward strand.
AGCACCGGATGATGTTTTAAATCCAGCAAGCTCTGTCCCAATAACCTATGGCGAACGGTGGACGATCTAAGCTTGGAACTGGTCGATTTTTTGGCAATAGTCCTAGCCACGTTGGTGACCGTATTTTCTTTCCGCGCCCCGTGCTGACAAGATTTACGGGCAACCTGCCGCCTGACCAAGGGGGACCCATCCCGATGGTGCGAGTCACGCGTGCTACCTCTGCCGGACGTTTCTTTGCTGCTGTCCTGCTGTTGCTTCGCACTGATCAAAGTGGCTTTGTCGGCGATGCGCGTTCTGATGTTTCTAATCAGTTCGTCTCGTTGACCGTCATCGTAATTAGGATTCTTCACCACCTGGAGACATCTGCTGCCAGCATGGTTCGTATCAAAGTGATTTTTCACCTCGTACTCGAAAGGAAACGTTTTCAAACACACATAGCACATGAAGCGGTGCAAGTGGCGTAACAAATGCTGACGACACATGTCATATTTATCGGATTCGTATTTGCACTGGCTGCAGCCGAAAACTTTCACGAGTTTCACTTCGCAATCTGAAGCGCCATATGGGAAAGGTTTTTCGTCATCGGATTTCTTGTCGCTGGACTGATCGCTCGCCACTCCATCGACGCAAAGATCGTCCAGGTCGTCGTTCGCTTCTCTGTCGTACTTGAGCTCCAAATGCCCGTGAAACAATTTCCAGTGACTTTTCATTTTCTCAAAAGACTCGCAGCGGTCGTTGCAATAAGAGCAGACAAACGCTTCGTTCGCCTTGGTGCCGCTGGTTTTCCTCTGACTGGTACGGAATTTTGCCGGTTTTCCGTCGTGTTCTTCCACGTGATGACCCCAGAGATCAATCATTTTGGCACCGGCAAATCCGCAGTGGCCGCATCGCAGCATCCAGTCTCCCACGGGCTCCCAATCGGGCGCCAGCTTGAGTATTCTCACCTCGCTTCCTGTGTGAACTTCGTGGGAATGCTTTTGCAAAAGTTGCAGACCGTCAAGAGCCAAGTCGCAGTAATCGCACCGAAACAGCGTCGTTCGGCATTCGTCTATACGCTTCGAAGAACCACTCGTAATGGTGTTTGCATTCAATGTTTGAATCCGCCCTTTCGGTGCCGTTACGATGACTCGGTAACGAGGACCTTGTTCACCATGCTCCTTTTCGAGGTGCTTTCGCACCCCGCCTTTGGTGTGAAAACGTACATGGCAAAAGTTGCACTCGTAGGTGCGTCTCGTTTTCAAAACCCTCTCAGTTATTCCATTTTCCTCGTCATGATCGACTTTCTCATCGACACTTTCATGCACCTGCGCTTCGGTCCGATTCTCAAGTGGCATTCCATCATTTTCGTCGCTGTCCGACTTCAAATACCCATATCCACGCCGTAAAATGGGTCTGATTTCGGGATTTGTAGGCATGGGAATGGATATTACTTTGGGTTCCAAATCGGAATGCACTTTTCGGCAGTGATGAAGAATGTCAAATTTTTCGATCCCGGTTCTTTTGCAGTACCCGCACTGAAAAGGTTTTTCTACGTAATGTCGCATCATGTGGCGTGAGATCATCTTGAGCAGCGAGTGACTGTAGGGGCAGTAGGGACACTGGTGAAGACTTTTGGCAGGCGATGGGCTCGCTCCTTTTTTTTTTAAGGCGCTATTCGCTCTATTCCCCGGCTGGGACGTAGCTGCCTGACTGTCCGCCTTCAAAGCGTAAACCAGCATCTTCTTGGTAGCATGGGCGTGCAAGCAGTGGCGGCGAAGTTGGTACTGAGAGCTGCCGGTCAGAGAGCAATAACCGCAACGATATTTCACTTTGCGCATGTGAGACATCAGGTGCACTTTCAAACCTTTGATCTGAGAACACGTGAAGGCGCACCCTTCGTGTTTGCACGTGTAAACCTTTTGAATTTCTCCATTTTCAGCAGTGACGATGATCTCGGACTCCTGGGCCATCTTGGCAACACGCAACTGGGCCAGGCTCTTTTCCTGTTTCACTGAAATAGAAAATAAACAAAATCAACAATTAACCAAAAGAACTTGCAATATCATCAGTCATATTCACAATGATTTATTAAGTATGTTTTTGTTTGTTTAACTAATAACCAGACCTCTAAACATGCAACCCTAGTACATGCAAGTAGCGTTGCATGCAAGCGTGGTCATCTAACTAAAAGTACCATTTTTCGTCTAACACAACAGAGTTTGTATGTCTTGTGTGGTCAGTTATGTACATCCTTATTTTTCTGAGTTTTGTTTTTCCTCTTTTTTAGTTTTATTGTGTCTGTTTTCTTTCACTGTTGTATTAATCTTGCTGTTTCTTACGGAGAGTTTGAAGAAATCATTCCTAACACATTCTGAATTAACCCACTAACAAAGCATCGCTAAATAACTGTTGTGCAAACCAAACTAGTCATGGACATAGCAGTACCTAAGGTGGACATGCACATGAATACATGTATTGTCCATGCATGTCCATTACTGGAGTCTATGCCCATGGAGTCTGTTTGTTGAAGGTTAAAAATGTTTATCCTAAGTTAAACATTAAGAATGCTTAAGCTTTAGCTATTTATTTCAAAACAATATAAAACCCAGTAATGGACATGGCATGTCCATTACTGGATTTTCTCAAAACTGGGATACCAGTAATGGACACCCATGGCCCTTTGGACCTTAATCTACATTCATGAAAAATACTAGTTTTACTTATTACTACACATATTGAACTATGCATTAAAACATAAACATGTTAAAAAAATCATTCAAATTCAACAGATTGAAAGAGATTAAAAAACCTCTTCCTTCAAGAAAAATGACTAGCCGAGTGTTGCTGGATATCAATTTTTGCATGGTCAACAAGAATAATTTTTTTCCCGCTGAAATTGTGTAAAACAAAGCTGCATACCAACATCTTGAAAAACTTAACAGATTATCATTTAACATACGATAGCTTGGTAGTGCTTAATATTTACAACTGTAGTACTGATATCCATTATTGGAAACCCGTCCATTACTGGTGCAACTACCCTAGCGTCCGCCACATAGGTTTTTAATTAAACAGCGTATAGACAGTGACACTCGTGAGAATAAGACGGAACCATGGACACTTCATTCATCAAATCCATCAAGCCATTTAGTCTGTAGGAGGATCTAATGGATATATGACTTGTATCGTCCGCCATATTGATTTTTCATTGACACCATAAGCCAGTGTCACTCAATAGATCAAGACGAATCCATCGAGTCATCTTATTTTTGTATGTAAAAACTCGCAAGTGAAGCTAATATATACACAGAGTATAAAATTAGATGTTAACAAAACCAGCACTTACATGTTGTGTTCTCTTTCTTCTTCCTTTCTCGCCATTCCATGCGTTGTTGCTGTAGCAGTTCGTCCACGTAACGCTCCGGCTCAGCTTCTGGATCTCGTTGGCAAACAAATTCCTCGTCTTGATGACTTTGGACATGGTGGTTACGCATTTGCTGTTTCTCGTTGAAACGATCGTCGCAATAGCTGCACTGAAACGGTTTGAATTTCAGGTGGCGAAAAATGTGTTTGCGCAGATCAGTTGTTCCTTCACATTGGTAGTTGCACTGTGGACAACAGTAACGGAAATGTCTTTCCAAGTCCAAGTCCACGCAATTCATGTCCGCCACCTCTTCCATCGTGGCATCCATCGGAGGAGCGGGTTCACCTGGGTCGTTGCCTCCGCTCTCTTCCTCGTCCAGGTTCTCTTTGACGGGTGACGAGGAATCTTCGCCACCTTTAGTCATTTTGGGCGAACTGCGAGGAATGGCGCCCCAGGCACGCACCTGAGCATCCAGCTGTTCTTTGACCCAGTTTTCCTTTTCGGGTATCTCGTTCAAATGGAATGATGGCTGCAAGCCCCGGTGAGTCTTGAAAGCATGATGCTTTGCCTCTTTTTCCGACACAAACAGCATCTTGCAGTGCATGCACTGAACTCGTTTGTAAGCTAGCTCGCGATAAATGTGAATGCGCATGTCACCGCGAAACCGTGTCCTGTACTCATGGCATATCGGACAAACGAATCCGAGCTTGCGACTGGATGCTCCAGAAGCTTCGGAAAAATTTATGTCCGGTGTTACGCAGATGTTTTCGGATGGAACGTCGATCAAATTAACACTAGCCTCCTCCTCGGTTGGGGTTGGGGCTGGGGTTGGTACCACCTCCGGCGATCTCGACTCGAACAGAGACCGCCTTGTTCTCATCGAAGCCTTTTTAAGATCGATCTTGATTTTCAAGCTGTTACGTCTTTTACCTGCGAGTGCTTTTGAAGGTGAACCTTTGGAGTCGCCTGATGCTTCGGCCGAAGGTTTCGAAGACACAGGCTCGTCGTCCGGTGTCTCTTGGGCCTTCGAAACCGAAGCCTCGGCCTTGATGGCTTTGGCAACTGTCCTTCCACTTCTCTCCGCTCCATCCGACTTGGAAACTTTTTCCGGGCCTTTTTCCGAGGCTTCGTTACCAGGCAACGTTAATACAACGTTCTCAGGATCGAAATCCTTTGTCCGAACGATGAGTGGCATGATTTTAACTTGAGTGTTTGGATGTTTCGCGATGAAGTGGCCACGAACACTTTCGAAAGCGTTGCTCACACAGCTGCATAAACCACATTTGAACTCACTTCTAACGCCGTGAGAACCCTGCAGATGGTTTTTAATGTTATTTTTAGTAGGACCGTGGTATTCGCAAAGTGCGCACCTCCAACCGGTCTTTTCAGGAGCTACTTTCTTTGGCGTTCCTGATTCCTTATCGTTGGATGATGGTACAGATCCCTGCCGGAAACGTGGAGATGGTAGCTCTTCCGCTTTGTTAGCTGTGTCGTTCATCATTTCCCGCACAGTGATCACAGGCAGGAATCTGTTGCCATGCACGGTGTTGTTGTGCGATTCCACGGGATGACGACGGTAATTGACGTAACTGCATTTACCACATTTGTAAAGACGAGGACCGTGAAGACGAAAATGTCCAATCAAACGGTCTAAATTGCTCGGACGTTCGGAGCAGTGGGGGCAGGGATATGATCCGTTGTCCGGATGAAGAGTAGTGACGTGACAACGATACATGATGCTGTCGAGAGCGAGATAGTCGCAGCAGACAATGCATCGATATAGCGACGTGTCTGGCACAAACTGCGGACAATTTGTGACATCGTCGTCGATGGAAAACTCGGCCGGCTGATGACCGGCCGACTGATTCAGCTCGATCTGATTGACTTCATATTTCACGTTGTCCGACACACTGTTCATTCCTTTGGTCTTGACGACCGCTTCTATTTTGACTATTCTGGTGGTGTTTTGGTCATCTTTTTCGTCGTCGGCAGCAAAACTGTTTTCTTCGCTGCCGTTGGTGGGGAGGTCTTGCAGGCCTTGCTCGCGACGATGCAGCTGGAGATGGCGGATCAGATTGCTTCGAACTTTAGTGGAGTACCCGCAGAGCGAGCAAAACACCTCTTTCAGGAAAATACTTTGCATAGGCAACCGTTCCAAATCGTGAATTCCGTAACAAGCTCCTCGGCGAGGTGAAGGAGCCTTCTTCTCAGCTTTACGCACCTCTTGCACTCTGCTTTTCTCAGGCCCCGCCACCTCCTGGACGACGTATTCTCCCACCTCGGGATCGGCACCTTCCTTCGGCACGCATTTGGTCTGCTCCACGGGTATCCCATGCTGTCTCTTCATGTGCGTCTGCACAGTGTCTGCGATGGACCCTCGGAAGGGACACTTGCTGCACATGAACCTTCTCCCACCGTGTTGCGTGACAACATGCTCGAGAAAAACGGTGATGGTTCTCCACTGGCGCGGACAATGAGGACACTGGGCTAAATTCTTCTCGTTGACGCAAGGACAAGTCACCATGTGTGCCCGCAGATATTCAGCCGTCAGCGCCGTGAAGGAACACGGAGGGTAACCGCAAACAAAGAGAGCATGGCCCAACTTTTCGTCCATTTTTCCCGAATCAACAGACGACTTGGAGGAAGATGTACTCTTCTCGTCTTCTCGCTTGATATCTGAAAAGTTAATAAATAAATAAACTAAACAACACTGATCCAATTTCCATGGCATCTTTTGTAAGTATGAATAATACAATACCCAAAAGAAGTGATGATCCGGGTGGACGTTGGATCGCTGACTGTGTTTTACTATCATCTTCATGAGGAGAGCACTCAGATTTCTTGCTACTCGACCCCTGTTCATAAACCAACACCTCCATGAATTTCTAACAATCAAATAGCTAACCAACGCACTCGTCCAAAACCATTAAGTACCTTGTTTTCTCCCAACGCTCTAACAAATAGACGGCCCCGGCGGTTAGGGTGCATGCTGCATAGATGAAACAAAATATCCTGTTCCGTCTCTGCACCATGAAGACAGAAACCACATTGGAATTTATTGCAACCATGAATCTGAAAGGTAAATAACATAATAAATCCCTGCGAGCTAATCGATCAATAATAATTTTATCCAACCATCTCTTGGAGATTGGCATGAAGTACGTCTGACAATAATTAAAGTTCTTCCAACCTTTGGTGAAAAATAATTACTCTTGTTTAAAAAAAAACCAAATTAAATCAAAGGCATGTCATTCATTACCTTGTAGTGAACAAGAAGTCGCTCAGGAGAAATACACGTGACGCAACAATGGTGACATGGAAACAGCGACACGGAACTGTGGTCGGTGACATTGTGAAGATGAAATTCTAGTGGATCGGTCACTTCGAAGGAACAGTTTCCTATAATATAATGCAACAATGACAAAAAAACTTATTTTAATGAACAATTTGTGTTTAATGCAATGTCCCTTCCAAAAAACAAACAGAAATTATTATTCCTAAAAAATAAAATTTAACTTGCAACAGTACACGACCATCATTTCGCTACCTGAGAGCCAAATTATCGTAAAAGACGAACCAAACCGAGGCTCCACTCCAAAATTTTCTTACATGCAGACTTTAGCCCAGAAATGACTCATTTATAACAATATATCAAAATCTGGTTCTACTCAGGCAGCGATTTCGACAACGAATAGCTATCGCTTCAACCCTATCTCAATTATAGGTATTTTAACAAAATCCTAATTGACTGCATGCGCAATCTGACATACTCACCGATTGCACATCGGTACGGGATCACAAACTCCTTACTGACGGGATCGTTGACCGGGTCTTGAGCATCAGGATGTCGATCGCATACGATGACTCCCTGCTCACGATCGGGATGACGACGCTGTTGATGCAAAACAACGTAATCGTCGGCCGCTGCTCGATAAAAGCAGTACTTGCACTGAAACGTACAATGGCCATGGACTCGAATGACGTGGTCAACAAGTTCAGCAGCCGCTAGACTCTCGTGTAGGCAATAACAGCAGAAAAGCTGAGGCTTGCAACGCCCATCAGTGAGATGAAGAAAAAAAGCTGATCTTTCGGACGTGGTGAATGTGCAAGAATACCCCATGCAACGAAACAGATTTTTCAAATTTTCTTCGACAAGCAATCCAGGAAGAATCTCTGCTGATTTCATGTTCATTCCTTTCTCCGATGGATCTCGCACTCGAGTGGCCTCCAATGGAACGGATTCGTCCAGCGGATTTTTCTTGATGCTCGACTTTTCTTGGTTTTTCACCACCATTGAACTGGATGCTAAAATGGTCGGCTTGTCAATGACTTTCGATTCGGACGTGAGATCTTCTGGCTTGTCGAAAACCGAGCGGAGTCCCATGTCTTCGCTGTTCCAAACAGCTTTTGACAGACTCATGACGGAAGTGATTTTCAAGGCAGCAGACGATCCTTCGTTCGTTTCAGCATTCTCGTCCACTTTTTCCCGTGATTTGGTAGACTGGTTCTCAGAAAATTTGATGAAATCGTTCGATTTGGGAGCATCCTCGTCTCTGTGCTGAGTTTCCAGATGAACAATCAAAGCGTCGATATTGCTCAATTCCTCTTTGCAGTGAGGGCAATTCGTCAACCCTTCCCCATGGATTGCCAACATGTGAATCTTGAACACTTCACGTTCAAGCGACTTGTGGCCGCAGTCCAAAACTGGACATTCGTACACAACCTGCAAAGTTGGGTAGCAAACGTCTGTCTCCATGTCTGCGTCGTCTTCACCAGCCACCGAAGTGTGTTGCGAATCTTCCACGGGTTCCTCGAGGCCCTCGTCGTTGGCGCTCACCGTCTCCAACGATGCTTCCACTTCTTCGGGTAGTAACGGCATTTTTTCCACATTGGACGTTGCATATTTGCACGTCTTGATGTGGTTAACGAGGGTGGTAACCAGCGTGAAAGTCTTCTGACAACCGTAGCAAGGAAGCTGCGTTTCACGTTTGTGATACCGGCGCATGTGCGAAAAGAAATGCTCTTCACCTCTCGTCTTGTACGGGCAAAAGACAAAACCGCAAGCAAACACGATGGCCTTTTCTCTTCCTTCACAACCATCCTGTATGTGATTCAACAGTAGCTTCCACTGGGCAAACGATCCGCCACATTCGGTGCAAGGAGCCTCTCTTGGTTTGTGCAACTCCTCCAAATGGGCTAGAAATTCTTTGCCTTTGACAAAGAACGAGCCACAAAGCTTGGCTCCGCATCGATACAACCTTCGTTCGCTCAGCTTGTCCCGAGCTTCGACATCAAATCGATGAGACGAACCTCCCTGACCCGAAAACTTATCCCTCGCAAACTTGACATCAACCGGCTCCAAAACAGGTGGTGATGGTCCAGCCGGTTTCCCTCTCTTGTTCAATATGGCTTGCAATTTTGAAATGGTCTCTGCGATGGACGGAACTATCCTGGACTGCGATTGGCCATCATCCGTCCCACTTTCCGTGCCACCATCATTAGAATCCATGTCACCTTCAGGCATCAGTAGGGGAGGACTCGAGTTGCTGCTGTCAGAGACATAGCCAGGCTTGTCCTCTGAGCCAACCTCGTCACCCAGAGATGCTTGGCTGTCTTCGGTATCGTGCAACGAAGGGCACTCCGATTTTACCAAATTCCACATTCCGACTTTAGATTCAGCTTCAACCGTGCTCGTTTCAAAATCTTTTTCTTTGGAATGTTCCGACTGCTCGTCATCACACTTTCGTTTTTTGCTTCTGCTCTCCATTGAATCCGAACAATTGGTTGCGATTTCCAAACTTCTTTTATCAGTCTTTGATCGACTGTGACTTCCGCTGTCAGAGTTTCTCCGGCTGGTTTTGTCCTCAAACGTTGGAACATTTTCCAGGTCAATCACGGTAGGTGAAAGTTTCGCTTTCAAACTACTGCACGTTGATTTTTCTTTGCACTTCGAAGGCGAGAAACCTGAATTTTCTCCTGTTTCATTCTCTCCATCCTTGGCTTCGAAGCAACTTTCATCGGATTTTCGGAGTTCACCATCCGAAGGTCGAAACGAAGATCCCTTGTCAGTTTCTCGGCCACCCTTCTTCACAGGAGGTTGTTTCTGCGAGCGAGACATGTTGATCTCAATAATCTTCACTGTCTCTCCAGGATGAGACGACGCAACATGTGAAGCTACGGAACTTTCTGAGAGCTGAATGAATCTACATTTCTGACACACAAACCCAACCAGCCAAGAACCTCGTTGCTTGATCTCCCGATCCCGTCTAACAAAAGGGGGTTGCCCGCTATGATTACACGCAACATGCGATCGGACAGACTTGCTGGAGAATCCTCGAAACGGGCAATAATCACAACCATATAGAAACTCGCCTGTGTGAGCTGTGACATGATCTCGGAAATCCTGAACGTGGGAAATGGAAAAATCACAAAAACGACAGTGTAATTGGACCGAAGTAGCAAACGCAAGCACTTGCGAGTTTTTCTCTGGATGTCGGTGAGCCATCACATGTTGAATGAGATTTGTTCTTACGACCGTCGCATAGCCACACAACTTGCAATCAATGGGCTTCAAGAAGATGCTTCGTTCCGGAATCCAGCTTAGATCTTCCAAAAGGGATTTCTCCACTTTCGCAGGAACAACGCTTGTTGCGCTGTTGGATTCGTCGCTCTTCCCACTCTTGGTGGAGGATGATAAACCTGCTCGTTCGTTAATGGCATCCTCCAGCTCCTCTTCGGGTAACCGAATCGGCATTTCTTTGCCAGGATGCCGGTTCACGTAATGCGGTATTATCTTTTTCCCCACGTACGAACAATGTCTACATGAAAAAACTTGTTTTTCTTCGATGATTCCTGATCCATCGTCGTCGAGAGGATCCAGGATAGGTTGCATGGACACACTGTAGCCGCTCTTGGCAGATGAACAAAAACTCTCCGAGCTCTTGGAACGATCAGATTCCTTTTCATGCACCTCATTCGAGTTGCTTGTCGCAACGTCATCGATCCCAGTTCTCTCAGGATGTAGTCGTGGATCAAGAGAACTCGTCCGTGCCTCATCCTCTTGCCCTAGAGACTTTCTTCTTGCTGAGTAAGTCGTCGTCGGTGAAAGAGGTGGCGAGATCCTATTAAGAATGTATTTTGGTGAACCAGATGAGCAGCGTGATCTTGTTTGTTTTTTAGGAGAATTCGATTCATCGTCGGGTAATCCACTTTCACTCGCAGAATTTGTGGACAGCGGGACGGCATGTTTCTTTTCTAAAAAGTTCGACTTTTCGTCGACGTTCGAAACTTCATTGACCTTCAACCCCTGGGATTGCTTAGAAAGTCGATGACTTTGTCTTGGTGAATACAAAGTGGCTGGAGGCAGTCCTCTGTGTTTTCCCACTTTCGTTGAATTGGAACAAGGTTTTGTAGATTGTGTCGTCGCCATACCAACGTTCGATTTGAGAAGGCTCACACCTTTGGGAAAACCCTTGTTCGTTCGCTTGGATGCAGTCGCACTCACACTGACAATGGTATCTTTGCCAGATTTCGATCTGGAGTCGAACAATTTAACGTCAACTTCAACATCGCTTGGAATGACATCATCGTCTTCAACTGTCAACAGAGTTTCGCTCTCGTCGGCTTCAGAATCAATAACAATAGGATGTACCAAGTTGCTCTGTAAAGTTAAAAGGATGAATGTATTTAGTACAAATAAAAACAAGAAAAAAGTGCATAAAAATGTTCACCAGAAGAGAGCAGTGAAAAACAAATAAAATATGGAAGGAAGAGAGGGGGTTACATCACAAACTCAATACAGGTTAATTCATTATCCCCTGGCAAAACTTCAAAGGGTGGTAGTGTAGACCAATACAAACAAAAATCCCATTCAAACCTAATGTCTACAAACACTTTGTTCGGAGTTAGACCATTACAGACTTAAGTTTGGCCCATTGGTGTAATGCAGTGTAGCCCCTTGCTTGTGCAATATACCAACTTACTGTTCCTGGTGGTACTGTTCACAATAAGCGTTCATAAGATCCTCCATTTGAGTAAATGCAGGCTTGAACACATGTCATCTGAGACTTTCGCACCCTTTTAAAGATACCGGGTTGGTTGATTTCGACCAGGTGTCATCGGTACCAGGATCTGCGTTACACCACCAAGCCAAGATAAGGTTTGCAACTCTTTTGCAAACATAAGTTCATATGGCCTTTGTTTGCCCTCCCCCCCCACACTGTGAAATTTTGCCAGGGAATAACAAATACAAATCACACTGTATTGATAAACAGCAAGTCAAACAAATTGTCAATCAATGACACCAATACTGCATGTATGCGAGTACACACTTGTTTCTTCTTATCGTAGAGGTTTTTCAGCTCCAATTCCATTTTAAGCAATGATTCCATTTTTATCCTGTAACATAAACAAGAAAACAAAATTCAGCACTGACAAAAATCGAGCAGGTCAAAGTTAGGATCATTGTATTTTTCAGTTATGATGCTTTCTTTTCATCAAGCAATTACATTGGCAGAAAAATTACATGGGTTTTAACTGTGTTAAATGATCTGTCACCACTGAGCACAATAGTGGCTACAAATCCAATTAACACTCAACCACAAAATTGGAATTGAAACAAAATCTCACCTTTTGCATGGGTTGGTAAGAACACCATACAATGCCTTGGCAGCACCTACGTGCTCTGAAGAATAAATAGAAAATCAGCAATTACTCTTACTCTCTCTCTATATCACACAGGTTAGGCCAGGGTTTCCCAAACTTTACTTTATGGCAAACATTAAAACTCGCCTGTTGTGGAAAATGGGAGAGGGGGGCGTAACATACACATAACATACACATACACATGTGTATAGGGAGTCATGGCCTTTCTCCAGAGCCATCTGATATGACCCGACATAAAAATATTGGATAAAATTCAGAAATGTTTGACAAGTTTTCCAAATTTAATCAAAAATTGAAATTTATTTTGTAATTCATTTACAGGGTAAATTATAAAGAATCACAAGTTTAAAGGGGGGGGGGTAATTAAAAAATAATTGGGGGGAGGAATGAGATAGTTTCTATTTTAACTATTCTTATTATTATTTTAACTATTGATGCATGTTTTTCTGCATGTATCTCCTCAACAAGTTTTGTGATTCCTCCTTAGAGCTGATAGATGAGTTGACATCCGTGTAACAAAACCCCATTTTTCAAATTCTGGTCTTTAATCCCTTCAAACTGGCGATTCAAATACTCTATAGTTATATGCAGTGCTGTTTTTCTAAAAAAATGTTAGGTGATACGCTAAAATAAACATCGATACTAATATCGATATATTA
>JAQIWH010005066.1:0-15435 GCA_034695005.1 Cryptops parisi
ATATTTTGATATAAAAATGAGCATTTCTTGTTGTAATGACATTAATTAATTTTATCGGATTTCGTTTGTTTAGTTGTGTGTTCCAATTGGGGGGGGGGGGTTGGGTTGAGATGACTTAAAAATTATGCTAGTTGCAAGGTTTAAACGATTTTTATGGCTCGTCACACGAAATTCTTGGTGTGGCAAGTCTGACAATTTGTGCACAGATGTGACGTCAGCTTCTTCCAGTTTTCATTGGTTGAGCAAGAAACCGAATCACAGTGATTCACAAACTGCTCAACTTGATACACCGAAAATGGCGTCTGACGGGAAGACGCCTTTAAGCTAATGAAGTATAATTTTTGTTTTCAGTGAAATATAAATATGTATAAGTATGTTTTCAGTTTTCTTGGGGGTAATGCTGATAGCATTACCATAGATTAACTTTCTTATTATTAGATTAAAAAACAGCTAATAATAAATAAATAAGGAAGTAACCATCTACGGTAATGTTATGGTTAACGGATTAACGATTAACTGTGTCCAGCTATGAGCAAAAGTAATTTGAAAAAAAAATATGTAAAAATATCGATATTTATTATCTATCTGAATATAATTTGTCGATGTTTGAAGCTTTTTCAACCACGTGACATCTCACTTGAGAGCGAATTTATTTTGTATTTGAGGATAATCTGCTTCCCCCTGAGTGATAAATTGACCAGACCCCTTTCTTTAGGGGAAAATGTCAAATAACCATTAAATCGACCAAGGCCTTTAAGTGACATCTCAAAGTGATTGAAAAAATTTAACGAATTTCATCATGCAGAATTTAGCAGCGTCAACCATGTAAGTCAATTCTGCCTTTCTAACACTTGAGTTTGAGCAAATCAACAATATGTGCAAAGATATAGTGCAAGAAGTTCGAAGTAGCTCACAGACTGCAAGGCAAGTTCAGATCTTTAAACGCGTTTTCTTCGAAATTGTAAAAAATGATGGTACTTAACACTTTTTTACACCAGGCTCTTCAATTATAGTTATGTGTGAATCAGAAAACTTTTTATAAAGTTGTTGGAATCATCCATCATTTTGTTGTATATTGAAAAGTCACCCGACGACACATGTTTTGGTGGAAACTTTCTTTCAGTGTTTTGGTTGGTTGTTTCTCACGGCTAGAATAGTGTTGTTTAGTCATTGAATGGTCAGTTCAGCATGATTTTAGCTGAGTTTGGCTTTCAAATGATCAAATTAAACACCAGTACATTCACACTTTAATTCGTTAAAATGTTCCACGGTGTGAAAATGCGAATCATGCTTGCATAATGTGCCTGCAATATATGCTAGGAGTAAATGAAGTTTTTCAATGGTGACTGAAGTCTCGGGAATGGTTTCTGAGAATTAACTCAAGCACTTTAGAAAATTTTGAATCGAGAATGAAGGAACAAGATTGGGCCTGGCTGCATGAGGATATAAATGTACACTCTGCTGCTGAAAACGTTTGTGTATTAGACGCTGTTATGATAGTAGTTTTCGGATGTCTAGTAATAATACTGTAAAAGTTAGAAATAATGCTTCAGCTGAGTGGATTAATGATGATATTGTTGAAATGATCAAGGAAAGGCAAAGGCTCTTTAAGATCGTTAGGAAAAGGAAGTTATATGCAAATTTATATATATTAGAAAGGTTGAAAGAGCATATTTCTATAAAATGTTTTTTGAATGTAAAGATGATCCATCTGAAACTTGGAAGATAGTGAATAGACTAATTGGAAACAAAAGGAATCGACAAGGGATTGTAGTCTTGACTACTGCCAAAAACACTATATATGATAGTGGGGAAATAGCAAATATTTTGAATGATTTTTTTGTAAAGGGTAACGATGAATTTGATGACGTCAAACTTAATAATCGGTTTATTATGGACTTTAGATTTCAATATGACGTTATGGAATTTGGTAATACTAATAAGTATGAAATCATGTCGACATAGAATAAATTAAAAGGGTATGCACCCTACTGCATTATATGCAGTAAGGGAGATTCTTGTCGAACCTTTGCTGTGTTTGTATAACGCTATTATTGAGGCCCAAACCGTCCCGAAATGTTTCAAAGTGGTTAAAGTAGTACCAATTTTTAAGGATGGTGATAAATTGGAAACTGCGAATTATCGTCCAATTTCAGTGGTCCCATACTATGCAAAGATCTTTGAAAATATTCTAGCCCAAAGGTTTAATGACTTTTGTATGGCCAAGGAGATTTTTTCAACGTCTCAATATGGTTTCTTAAAGAATTGGTCGACAGCAATGGCTATTACTGATGGTTATATTTATATTGTTGATACTCTTCTAAGGGGTAAATTTGTTGCCGCAGTTTTTTTAGACTTGGCTAAGGCGTTTGACTCCGTTCAGCATTTTTATTTACTGAGGAAATTTGGGAAGGTTATGGATTTGATGCGAATGTGATTAATATGTGTAAGAGTTATTTTGATGATCGCCTACAATTTGTACTAAACAATGGGGTGCCATCTACAGTGGCCATGGTGAAAAAAGGGGTACCGCAGGGTAGTACTCTTGGTCCCTTGTTTTTTTCATTATTTATAAATGATTTGCCAAACCTCTTTAAAGGGACCAGGATGGTAATGTTTGCTGATGACGTGGCTATGATCTTTGCGGATGATAGTTATGCAATGCTCTAATGCTGCAATGTATTGAAAAAATGGACGCGGCTATGAAATCACTATCTGAATGGCTATCGGCCAATTGTATGAAGTTGAATGTCAAAAAAAAAAAATTAGTATTGTTTCAAGCAAAAAATAAGTACATTCCAGAAGGTGGGAATGGTGTATTCTTTAATGATAAATTGCTGGAATGGGTCTCAACATGGAAATAGTGGTGGTTGGGTATACATTTTGACTGCAAATTATGGGAAGGTAGCGGAGGATATTAGGAAGAAAATTGGCTTGGTGTACAAGATTAAGAATGTTGTTCCAAGAAAAGTGTTGTTGATTATTTATTATGCTCTTGTATACTCAAAATTGATCTATGGCATTGAAGCTTGTGGAGCGGCATCATCTTGCAATTTGAGATCCTTAATTGTGTTACAAAAGCATTTTATTAAGATAATTTTGGGCCTAAGGCGTTTTGAAAGTGAGCAGCAGGACTTAGTTGAATTTGAAATCTTTTTATATAATTGACACTTTCTGTAACGTTCCCAGAAAGCTTTGCAACGCCCCAATTAGCGTTGCATGAGCTTGAGGCGCATTTGCACTGCGCACGCGCTTCCCGACGGTCGCGCATTAAATTGCGAGAGAAACAAAGAGCTAGGCGTTAGTAGTCGATCGGCACTGGAATGACTAAAATTTTCCCAATGAACGGCAAATTGGAATAAAAAACGACAAAACAAATTGTTTTGACTTTCCGTGCTTTGCACGGGAAACTCATCTAGTATTAAATATCCACCAGATAATTAAATTGTTCTCCGTGACTTATATCTTCCGCTTTAATAATAGTGAATTTCCGGAGGGGTTGTCATCACTGATTGCGGGAATGTTGGGTATTTCACAGGTGAATACGAGATTTAATGGTTATTTTTTGCTTGGATATATAAAAAGCTTTGCACAGATGTCATTATTGTATAGGGGGTGCGCTCTTTGGAACCTTATTGCCTTTGGGTGACAGAGAGAAATGTAGGAAGGGGTTTGTGAAGGAAGTAAAAACTAAACTGCTTAAAATTTTTTTTATTTTATTCCTGTAATTGGGTAGGACATATTGTCTCTCTTGGGTCAGTATGCAGAAGTTCAGCTGGTTATAGTTTATCGTTGTATTAATTTGAGCAATTAGATTTTGTTATAACTGTCTGGTTGTAATTTATTTATGCAATTTCTGTTAATATGATTTGTGTCTTGTTGGTGATCCTTATGATTTGTTATTTTTTTTGGTCTCTTGTGGGGAAGCACAGACCATATTGGCCTATTTCCTTGGTCAATATCACTATGATGAAAAAACGCTGCCTGGTTTTTTGTATAAGTATATTTGTTGTATAATTGTTTTATAACCAGTTGGTTGTAAACATCTAGTTCCCTTCGGGTTTAATTTACATTTGTATGTAATTTTGTTCATAATAAAAATAAAAAATAAAAAATAATAATAATAATAATACGAATTATGTACAGTTAATGGTCCCTTGATGTAATTTGGTTTTCCAATGCATTGTGTTCACAAAAAATTCTCTTATTCAAGGAATATCACAAAAAAAGACAAAACATAAAATAGAATTCTTGATGTTCTATCTTGTGTTTCCACTATGTGGTTTCGATTCATTCATGCCAACATTCTTAGTGCCTACGATGACGACACATTTTCATTTGTTCATGACTAGGAAAAACACGTTTTGGTTGAACCAGCAACTGAATTGACACATCGACGGGAACGTCTCAAAATATGTGTTTTAAGTTTTCACTACCGACTCCACGCACAATGCGTGTTTAAAAACCTAGTTTCTAGTCGAACTCTTCTTCGCTATCACTTTGTCCATATATATCAGCAAGTTTCTGGAATCGAGGACCCCAACCACTTAAATAATCGAAATCTTGTTCGTCGTCGTCGGTTCCTGATGCCAATGAACTCAGTGAACCTGCATCACTTCCACCACCTTCGTATGAGTAAACATGTAAATCATCCATTGGTAATGCAGTTGGGTCATCGTTGGCTTTAGCCAGATTGTTGTTGATGAATCCGCCTACGTTTGGATCGTCCGAAGAATCTTGAAAATAATGCAAAAAATTTGATTAGAAGTTTGATTAAATTTGTTATTTTAAAGAAATGACGTGATGGGTAACTGACGTTACATTCAGAGAAATTTGAATACTTGAAAAATTATGATTTTACACAGTAGTTTTAATCCCAATTTACAATGTCCCTTAGACTAATGGTTATATTTATTAACTTTCTCAACGGCTGATAAATTTATTTATTTTAAATGACGAATAATAAAATACAACGGTCACTTACGGTTGCATAAAATGTGACCGTACTTTATGAAGGTTGAACTTGAAATTTTATTCCTGTTCTGTTTTCATGATTTGAGAAATAAAACTTCTAGGGTCTTGAGGTATTTAAAATATTTCATGTTTTCAAAGAATAAAAAATAAAATACCGGTCCCTTACGTTACAGTAAATGGTCACTTAACGTTGCTAGTCTGAATTGGGAGTGTTTGAGTATTGAAAACTCAAAAACGTAATCCTTTAAATTGAAATTAGACTTACTGTATTATTTTCTATACTTTTTGTATATAAACATTCAGGATTTTAGCATATTGAACAATTAGAAAAAGTTGTAAACGATAAGCAACTAAGTGACCAAAAAGCATTCTTTTAAGTATAAAAAACGGTAATTTAAACACAAATTTAATGATTTTACAAAATAAAAATTGCTCCGATATTGATACATATATAGTGTACCCTCGAACTTCAAACACAATCCGTTCCAGAAGCTAGTTCAACTAGCTTCAAGTTATTCGACTTTTGAGTTAAATTTCCCCATAAGAAATCACGTCCCCTTTTTTTTACGTGAAATGACCCTAATGTGATAAAGATTAACTCACAGGCTCGATTTTCATACATTTCCTTGTAGGGTTTTTCAGGGTCTGGTTTTGATTCTAAAAGCCTTCCCGAATCATCAATGGGAATGCGAAGCGGAATGATGTCGTACATCTTTATGTCATCTTCGCCTCCACCTTCGTCGTTATAATCGACGATGTTCTCACGGATATCGTCGTCAGGGTCGACAACAGGGCCGTAATTCCTTTTGCGTTTCTTGGTGTAAATGATCAATCCAAGAACCAACACTGATGCAAAAAATAAAAACAACATAAAATGATGCGATTAATCCCACATGGTTCGTCAACATACCAAACCAATAAATACACAAAGAAATGAAGTAAACTCACTTAAAATGACCAGCACGGAAGTGAGAATAGCTGCCAGGGCACCCACACCCAAGTTTATATTTCGGTTCACTTGAAGAAGTTCGCAGTAAGTACCCACATATGGTGGCTCACAATGACATTCAAACGTTCCTGGTAGGTTGTGACATTTGCCCCCATTCATGCACTGCGTAGGATAATCATCGCACTCGTCAATATCGATGCACAAATCCTCCGTGTCAAGTTCATATCCAGGATTGCATCTACGTAAAAATTGACTGTGTAACAAAAACTCACCGAAAACAGCACATTTCTGCATAATAGTGTAATCAAAAACATGCAAAACCAACTGTAAACAACACATATTTTTAGAATTCTATCCAGTGCTGTTTTTTAGTGAGCTCGGCACATTTTGAATTAATCGGTTAATTTGATGGCAAAATGTGCCGAGTCCACCAAGAACTCAGCACAGAGTTTTTCGACCAGAGTTTTTGCTGTAGTAAAATATATCAATAAGTAACCATTTTAGCCCTTCCCGATTTTCACAACATAAGCTAAATGGGTCCCAATGTTTGCTATTTTGTAAAGGTCCATAAAAGTTTGGAAACCCTCGAGGTAGTGTATTTCTTTTGCTTGTGCAGAAAGATATCTTTGAAAATTTGCTACAGTCTCAAATGATGTCACCGCGTTTAAAATAACCAAGTAAAGTGATGAATTGCAGAAAATGCTTATCTCTGAAAGTTCTACCATTGTTTCTGAAACGCTCTGTAGATTACTTCCATGAAACTTACCTGCATTCGAACGTGAAGAACAAATCAACACAATGCATTAGATCGGGACAATCGACTCCTGAACAATTATTGGAATTGCATCCCGGTGTTAGGTTCGTGTAATTTAGGACATCGGCAAAATCAGACTTCATTTGTTCGGGAGGCATGGGAAGATCCGAAAAGACGTTCGGATAACGAACATCGTCCATGCAAGCTGATAAAAAGGCAAAGTAGGACCCAAGTATTAACGTTGGATACGCGAAACGTATAGGAAATACTATAATTTATTTGTGGATGAATTAACAACACAGATAAACACACGTTAAATTAAAAAGTTTTTATTGAAAAAGTTTTTATTTTTTAAATTTATCACTGTTAGAGTTATTTATGTTAATTTGATATAGGAATAACAACTCATATTACAATATGACAGTCTTTAATTAGTATTTATACGAAATGACTACTACGACGTTAAATTTGGAAAATCATTTCAAATGTTTGTTTACTTTTATTTAGCATGTTTATTGTTTATTCATGATACATGCTTTATAAATTAGTTTATATATATATATATATTATTCAATTTACTTTGTTAATTAAATAATAAATTTTCAATGTGTAGAAATTGTTTTCTTGCATTTTCTTACATTCACTTATTTATTTTAATATCTTACAATTCATAGGAACAAACATTGAAAACTATGTGGTTAATATAATCATATACAATACAATAAAATCAAACATATAAAATGTGTTTGTGTAACCATTTTTATAAAGTGTGAGCATTGCAACTGACAGTGATTACACTCAAATGATTTTCGTCTTATGTAAAGTGGTAGATGGTTTCAATTTTTGACGATATTATATGGATAGCGCTTATTCTGTTGAGTTGTTAAGTTATTTTTATGAATTATTTGGTACTTTTGGGTAGAAAATACTTTACCGCTGTAACTTTTGTAGTTATTTAATTTCATGACCTTTCCCAAAGGGATAGTTAACATACAAGTATATAGTGTAAGGTACACGTTTACAACTGGGCCAAGCAATTTCATAATGCAAACAAAAATAATAACAATTACAATAGTGATTTTTGATTATTTGAAATTTATATTTTTTTTTCAAATTTCGATTTCTAAAATATTCGATTTTTTCGATTTTTGACTACTATGTTTCAATTCTCGATTTTAGATCTGTTTTTCAATTCAGATCTATTTTTTTATTTTAATTCTCGATTTTTTTTTTTTAGATTTTCGATTTTCGACTTTTTTCGATGTTCGATTTTTTTTCGACAGTTTCGACTTTTTCGATTTATGCGAGTTTTGGTTTATGTGAATTAAAAAACAAATAAAGGGCTATATTTAGTGAACAAAATAAACTCTCCTTACATTTCGCTAACAGGTAGTACTTCCCAAAAAAACAGAACCCAAACGTTCTAAACCCCTATTTCCCATTTTTGGGGAATTTAGGGTATTGGGGTTCTGTTTTTGTTTTGTTTTTAGTTGGCCATTTCCTTTCTTGTTGTCTTTCCTTTGTGTTGTTTGTGTCCTTGTATGTTGTTACCTAGTGAAAGCCTTTTTGAAAAAGAAGAAACGTTGGCTATTGTGCGGAGAGTACCTGTCAGCAAAATATAAGGACAGTATATTTTGTTTACTAAATAAACTGCCCTTGTGACACCAAAAACACACATTTTTACAGGCAAACCTTGGTGTCACCCCCGATGATGTCACCCTGTACAGTCCGCACTTCCCCCCCTATGTGATACTACTGACTTATCTCATGTTATAAAATTATTCCAAAAATTGAAAAAAATATTTACCTTTATAAAAATCGTCGACTTTGATGCCAGAAATGACATCAAAATGTCCACCCAGCACAACTTCGCTTTTAGTTGTAATAAATTGAGCAAGACCTTCATAATCGGTCGATTCGTTGTAATATTTTCCGCCATTTCCATCGACAGATAAAAATGCCATGCTGCCATAACGCGTGACATGTACTGTATGCCAGTAACCGTCGTTTGCGTGAAAATGATGTAAAGTGACACGGCGCTCTTCATATGGACTGCCGTTCAAGTTGTATCGAAATTGCAGTGTACTATTGACTAACTGTAAAAAGAAAACGCAACTGTTAAATTTAACAGTGAAACGAAATCTAGAATCTTTGTTTTAGTAGTTTAGTAACTAAAGAGCTTTTTCCCAGGAAACACATTTTTCAGGAAACGGTTTTTGTCATTCATTTGACAAGATACTTTTCACGTAAATGTGGTTTTCAGTAGAAAATAATAAATTTTGTGCGTTGGAAATAACATATTTGGAATCAGCGATACAGATAGTTATCTGATCCTTTTGTCTCAAAAAATGATTGAAAGTGGAGATAAAATGTTTTGGAAATACATAAGCTCTTCAGTTATGTACCCTGTTATACATAATTTGGCAGTGACAATTTCTTAAAAGAAAATAAATTTTTATAGTCCTGCCTAAAATGCTTTGTCAGAAAAAAAAGGTAAAAAAAAGTGTGAACGAAACAGAAACTGTTTATACAATTGAAGGACCTGGTGTAAAAATGGTGTCAATCAACATTTTGGTCGTATTTTGAATTTGCCGCCATGACGATAGCCATGGCGGATGAATACGGAAGCTGCGCAGAAAATGTGACAACAGTCCAAAGATACCGGGGACGGAGTATAGAAGCATTTTCGAATGTGTTAGGTGCAATTCTACCTTCCTAACGCATAATTTTGAGCAAAACAACAATACGCGCAGAGATATTATTTCGCAGTCGGGTAAAAAGTGATTACCTCCAATACAAGAAACGAATTGAGTTCGCCTGGAATGTACATGATTTCACCATCTGGGTTGCCTATGTACGCACGATAGCGGAGCTGGAACTCTGAGAAATACTGAGGTGCAGTGTCGGTGTATTTAAGAGCATAATGAACGAAAGATCCTTCATCAAACAACGTGGGAGATGTAGCTATTTAAAAAAATATATGTTTACGTTTAATAAGGATTAAAACAAAAATAAAATAAATCAAGACAAAATGCTTACTTGATTCGCATGCTTTCCCGTGAAATCCTGGATTACAGAGGCACTTGAACTGATTCATCGATGCCACACAAATTCCATTGATACACGGCGGATCGATATCAGTACCGTGGCATATTTGTTCAGTGTGAAAACAACCTTGTTTAGATTCAGATTCTATTCCAGGTGTTTCGAGGTCGTACATCTGGAAATTTTATCCAGTTGATTATTTCACTTCAATTGAGAAGTTCAGTGGAGTGTGTTAAGTTCAAAAATGTATTTTTGATTAAAAGAGCAAAAAACTTCTGACACCTTCGATTAAAAGTAATTCCTGTTAACTGTATATTTATAGAAGGAGAATGGACAGGTTTTTCAGAAAAATCTGTTAATTTTAGGTGACATATCTCAAATTACGGGCTAATTATAAAATGCAATGACGCCGCTATTCCTATTAACATGCTAATTGATAAATGTATTTACGCCGTTTCTCCAAATATCGGCATCTTTTTCGTTGTTTTAAAAAAGTAAAGAAGCGATAAGCAGGATGTGAAGCGACAAAAAGAAAGAATTAACAAAAAATTAAACATTTACAATAATCGCGTTCTGAATTTTTGCTCGAACAAGTCTGAAAGTGCAAATTACAATTCAACTCAACGCATTCATGACTGGAATTTATGGATTTTGAAAAAATAACAGCATGTGTGTCTTTAAGCTGTTTTTCCACCCAACTTCTCAATCATTATACTTGTTTAATAGCGTTCACACTTGCGTATAAAAACCAATACAAACTCATTATTTTTAAATTATTTAGCCTTTCTACTTTAAGAACGAAATAAAAGAGAAAAATAGTTGTTATAGTTTGTTCAAAAGAGAAAAATAGTTGTTATAGTTTGTTCAAAAATCAAAAAACTATGTCAAAACTTACTTCGCTATTGTGGATAAAATTTCGTATGCACCCATCAAAATTTGTTGTGAAATATTTGAAATCCCAATTGTATTCGTTAAGAGGATTGTGTTTCACACCGCCTAGTTGCAATGGGCCGTTAACGTTTAAGTACTCGTTCAAGCCCTCGGGTGATTGATCCACTTTGCATGCGCTGCGATCAACTTCGTCATCATTGATTGGCGTTGAATCGGTACACATGTCCACCATCATTGATATCAACTACAAAATACAAAAGCAAATTTCTGCTTCGACAATTTACTTTGACGCGAGATTTTTTCTTTCAAGTTTCCGCTTGCCTCTGGTTCCCAGAAAATATCAATTCGATGCCATTCGCCATCAGTTAGTGATTTGCTTTGCTGTAATTTCAATTCTGTCGTTCCCGAGCCAAAATCGACCAAAAGTCTAGGTTTTCCTTCCCAAATTTCTAATGAAATGAAATCTACGAAAAATTTTAAAAAAAATAAATAAACTATTAATTGAAACATATCCAGACATTTTCATTAAAAGTAAGGGAGACTTATACCTCTTTATTTATAACTAGTAAAAAAAAGTCATTCAACGGGCACATAGTTAAAAATCTAGTTAAAAATCCTGTTGAATACTTTCTACTTTATCTACTTTGAAAATACTAACTTTGAAATTTCGCGCTGTTCACTCTCATTGGGTGGTGCTCTGAGCCAATGAGGTTAGTAATCAGGTTTCATGTAACATAGCAAATTATTAAGAAGGATGAAAGTAAAAACATGCCTTGGACAATTTCAGTTTCTTTATCCGGTTCAGTAATTGGACCATCATAGAAAATAAGACCGTCGGCTTTAGTTAAGAATTCGAGACTGAGATGGGAACTTTCACATTGCTGTAATGGCTGAAACCAGGCGTAGCCGCTGCCTTGGAAGCTCCTCGTTGTTTGCTCGCACCGAGGTCCGTCAAATCCTTTAGGGCACAAACATCTAAAATAATCAAGACTTAGCACCTGACTTTTCTAAAGTGACAAACTAACAATTTGTGGTCTTACTTCACTCCATTAAATTCCAAAGTGCACGACCCACCATTGTGACATGGATTGACCTTGCAAGATTCTTGAGGAAAATCCTCACGAGCAATGCACTTGCAAACAGCATCAACAAACGAATTTACACCAACGAATGACGAACGAGGAGTGATGATCGTATGGGGATCTTTATAAGTAATCAACTGGTTGGAACAGCTTCCCTCGCAGTTGACATTTTCATAAAAGCAATCATTGATGCCAACCATGACAATGTCGATACCAAGTTCTTTCTCAATCTGTAATGCACACAAGTGTAAGCCATAAGAAAGTTTGAACATTAACGACACAAATTATCTTCATCGAAAATTTACCTCCTTTTTTCTTTCACTCAGTTCGCCGTTTAGTTTTTCTGGCTTGTAATACGGACTTCCATGAGCTGCAAAACGCACGTCTAACATGTTTTTATGCTTAGACTTGAGCACAGTGAAGATCGCAACATTTTCTTCCTTGCCTCCTATAATTTCCGCAATTTTCTTTTGAAGAAGATTCCTCTTACTTTCCACCAATCGATCATTCTATGGATTTAAAAATACGATAATCATCGTAGTTCTATCGATGAATAGAATCTTCTTGTTAAAGCAAGAAGGGCTCATTGTAAATTTTTGAACCCTTAAATCGTTAATCTTTTTAGCGGTTTAAGAGATCAAAAAATTTCAATGAGCCCTTGAATAGTGACATCGTCACAACATTGACAACATCACGATAGTTTTGTCCCAGAGTGACCTGTTTGTGTTGACGTATAGAAATAAAACAGTTACAAAAATCATCAAAACTAATTAACGATCAACTACCTTATAGTCCCAAACAGTAACAAATTCTGCTTCTGACATTCCCTTGATGCGAATGGATCCGGATTTCAACACCGCTTCTTCCGGAATATTTTCAACTCGGACTTTGACATTCGACTTAGCTCTCTGGTCATGCACTTGATCCCAAATTGCAACAACCATCTCATACGTTCCTTCCATTGTGCCGCTTAGCATGGTTAATTCACCACTTGTTTCATTCAGAATAAACTGAGGATGAGAATCGACCCACGAATAGGTTTTGTCCGTCCAATCATCATCATCACGATCCGTTGCATAAACTCTACCAATAACCATTTTTGGAAACTTTCCTGAAAGAAACAAAATGGGATGAATAAACACATGCTATGATTACTAGGTTTTGTAAAAGCTAGTAATGCAAAGATACTATAATAATACCTTTAAAGTTGTAAACATGCATTTCAGTAGTTCCATCTGTCATTGCGTTATCGTTCACGTCTTTGACAACAACAGTTAACGTGCTCGTTCCTGTCATAGGGGGCTGACCGCCGTCGATAATTGTGATGGGAACCATATAGGTTTTCTGTTCTTCACGATCCATAGCTTCCCTTGCAAGAACTTGCGCTATTCCTTCTTGTTTGGGACCACCTTAGTGCAAAAACAAGTACATTGGAAATGCTTTTTAAGAATTCGCTTTATTTTCGATTTCTGCAATTTTCGATTTGGTTTATGCGGTTTTCACTTTATGCAATTTTTGGTACATTTGATTTTATGACAATATTGATTAATCTGATTTTTGAGTAATTATTTCATTTTGCATTTCTGCAAGTTTCGTTTCGTTTTGTGCGAATTTAGATTTATGCGATCTTTGATCTTTTTTTGGATGGGAGTGAATGAATTGATTGAAACTCCAATTACTAAATGGATCGATATGCCTTGCTACATATTAAAAGCGGTTGACGATGATCTATTGGGCAATGAAGAGTTCCTGGCTCAATTGCTTCGAGTGTTTCCAAACGTGGGCCACGAAAGTGGAGTTAACAATAAAGAAAAGGCTGCTAAGTTTGTCTGGTACTTTTGCAACATGTTTAAAGAGTGGGCAATAGAATCCCCAACATCAATAGTGGACTCTCTATTGAAACAAATGCCCCAACCAGAAAGTCAAGTTGGTTCCATCTGCCAAATCCAAACCACCAGCGATGCAGTGGTGATCCAGATGCCTCAGTCTTATAATGACCCCGCGCAAATGTTCCACAGCTTCCCGTAATGTGGGAAATTGGCAAGTGGAATAATAAGCAGAAGATTGCTAGAACCACACGATGTCGGGGATCAATTGCTTAGTTTGTGTGAATGAGTTATGGTGAATGAGTTGTGGTGAATGTTGGGGTCGATGTGAGTTCCTCCTCGTGATGACCCTGGGGACAGCAAGGCCTTCTTCCAGTTCCAGATTTCTTTATCAGAAGGGCCTTGCTGATAAATAAACGCCCACACGTCTTTCATTTGTATTTCTGAATCAGTTTAAAATCTGTTTGTTCGAATACTGATTATTCCCATTTTATTTTACAGAACCTGATTTAATAAACGAGTTCCACGATCGTTCTTGCTTTTACAGGTTACTGTAAAATGAAATTAATTTGTTTCAAAACCTACTAATCTTTGCATCATTAGTCTTGATTTTATGTTACGATATGAACAAAGTTACAGCGACATTTGATTCAGGTCAGAGCAAAGCGAAAGACTTAATGTCGGTGAACGTCCACTTAGCACCGTGATCATTTAATGAATAAAATTCAAATTTTGCATAGACAAGGTGTTTGAAGCAGACAATGTTTTAGACTACTGTGCTCAGTGACAGATAGTACGGTTGTTGAAAGAATTGTACCATCCATGCCGTAATCCAACAAATTACACCTAAACTGTCGTGAACATTGGTCCGAGTGAGTCTGCACGGGCTTTAATTTTTGTAGCGCTCTCGCTAGTAACAAGTACATTGAAATAATTTTTAATGTACTTGAAGAGTAGGGTAATTGTAATTCAAAGAAATTGGTGTCAGTGTCAGCGGAAACTGAAATAGCTTAGTAGTAACGATTTGTGTGTGTAGGTGGTTATTTTTCAAGATAAAATAATTCACCGCTAACAACATCGAAATGCAATTTTTACACATTGCTACAACTTTTGAAGGTTTTCCATTATAACACTGCGCATAGCTACTGCTAACTGGCGAATACTAATACGAATGCGATTATTAATGCGAATGTAAAGTAAATAAAATTTTACCGCAAGCTGGACTTACGAAACATGTTTTATGGTTAAAGCTAAGTAAAGGGATAGTTTCACGAAAAAGAATAAATTTCTACTTTACAAACATTTTATGGACATATTGGTTCATCCCCTTTGATGGTGTCACCCAAAAATGGTGTCAAACATTTCTTGTAATCAGCTCTCATGAACTCGAATAGTTAATGGTGTAATTACATTTGTTTTCTTGAAGCTTATAAAAAAACGGGCGACTGTAGTGAAAGATGGTAAATATTGCAAATCATATGGGTTAGCTACAGCTAAGTGTTATTCATAGTTTATACAACCAGTTTTTCTCATAACGAGAGTCCCGTACCAATTTATCTCGTTGTATGAAATTCGATTGTACAATACAATAGAACAATATTTCTTTAACAATTAAAAATACTTAACTGATGTAGACACTAACCTACCATTTGAAATGCTTTTCACTAAGAATTTCTTAATGATACTATCTGGAGCATTGGTATCCATAGCAAATGTGAATTTTGGTCCATTGCCTGCATCGTAATCGTCCCTGTCACATGCTTCAATATCAAGTGGTCGACCATCCTAAAGACAAAATTAATTTTGTATTGCCTTAAAAGTGATTCAATGACACGTCAGACCAGAGGTGCTTTGTTCGACCTGTAATGTCGTATCAACTCCGCCCACTTTTGATACGATGATATCAAAAACGAT
>JAQIWH010005067.1:0-15433 GCA_034695005.1 Cryptops parisi
TAAATACTTCTGAGCCTACAAGAAGTATTGAGCCTGAGTACTGAGAACTGAGAAGTACAAGAAGTACTGAGCCTACAACTTCATATAGTATACAGTACACGTTTTATATAGTCATGTACTATACATAGTATGTCACTATGTACAACGCTGTACACAATGTATCGATAGTTTATAAATACGTGTGAAATTTTATGCATTTTGTTTGTGAATGTTGCTTTTGTAGGCTTGTTGTTGACTTTAAAATGCGTTAAGGAAATAGAATTTTCGTGACTAATTTAATAGGTACTTTAAAAATGAGCCATATAATAAACAAGTTTTTTTTCGTCTTGCGTTTTTTTCATACTAACTCAGAAGCGGATACATTTGTGAAGCGCTTCATTATAATAAATTAGTAGTTATTTGCTTAAAGGTTGACACGAGAAACTCCTCGTCAAACCAATAAAAATCCGTCAAGCCATGTTGATTATGGTAACACAACGACTTTGTTCCATGTTAATAAAGAAGACATGTTTGGTTTATAAATATCAATTCTGAAACCCATGTTCTAATGTGTGATAAATAGATAAAGAAAGCGGTAAATAATTGGTGATTTGGGTTGTTACTCTTTATATCAGCTTCACTTGTGAGTGAGTGAGTTGAGTGAGCTGGGAATTGAACGCATATACAGTCTTACTGTTATAGTCCAATGTATAAAAAACGCATAAAACGAGAACCGCATAAGCCAATAAAACCGCATAAATAAACCGAAACTTGCACAAATCAAAAATGGAATTACGCATAAATTGAATATCGAATTACTGAAAGGTTGCATAAATCGAAATTTGCATTAATCAAAACATGCAAAAAAATTAAAAATGGGATTATGTGTGTACATACAGTATATCTGAGATGTATATGAGAATATATATCAAGAGTATGCTTAAAAAGCATTTTGAATGCACTTGTATATTACAGTATATGTAATACACAGTATATTATACTGTATTAATACAGTATAATATACTGTGTAATGTATCACTGAAACCACTGTATAATATTGAGTTATATAGAAGATATTTTTTCTTTTGTACTAGAGGTGTTTGTTACAAAAAACCGGTAATCGATGTACGCCTTTTAAGTTATCGAATGGATTATATCACTCATCAGCACGATAATCTTGGTTTTGAGTTCATTCGAGAAGGAGAGATAACACCTGCTTCGTGTGGCATCGTCTTATATGGAAAAATTACAGTAGTAAACATTCTCCACTAACCTCATTTTCGTACCATTTTCTAATGCGGTTTTTTTTTTATGGTACTTATCGCTCGTTATATAGTTCTTTGTCAACATGATTAAGCTGGAGGTTATCTTTTTATTTTTTAATTATTTTTCAAATTTCAAGGTGCATTTTTTTTTAAACAGATGGTTTCAGTGTTCTTTTAACTATTGGTTTGATCGGAGTCGGAGTCATTCGACATATCAAATGTCACTACGATTAGCAAATCGTAATGAATGGTATGGCGAGATTGGAATGATATGAAGTATTGCGTTGTTGTGAGAAATGCAGCGTGTGTATCATTCATTTCATTCCATACGTGCTTGAAGCCGTGAAATGGAATGATGAAACTATTTAGTAACGACACCACGTGTACAGTAGGTGTGTTTTGCGAAAATTGATAATTAACATTTTAACAAAATTAACATTTTTTTTTAATAACAAGGTAAACAAAAAAATATTGACATTTTTTTTTAATAATGTAGGTTATATCCTGTACAGGGTGTACTACGATTGATGCTACCTAATGATTTGTTTTGATTTATGCAACGATTTATGCTGAATCTTGCATAAATGATAAAATTTCATAAGATAGATACACATTGAAGGCTTGCCCGGAATAACGTTGTATGTCACAAAAATTCAATATTGAGATTATTATGGAAAACTTTGCCTCATAGATAGTGCTGTCAATAGACAAACTCATACCTACCTAAAACATACATATATCACTTTGAAATCGGGCACCTGAAAAGGTGACAATCAATGTGTTGCTGAATACCTCTTTTGTCATTTACTCAAAACTATGAATTGTTACATGCAACGTTATTCCAGACAAGCCTTCAATTAGTAATCAAGATAAATATCAAAGAATTGATTTTAACTTCTTTTAATGTGTATACAGGGTGTCTCTTGATTCAGGAATTTCCTTCGCATAAATATACTATGTCAATAGCTCAATGAATAGCCAAATATAGCATCGATACGTCAATAGCAAAATATACAATGTCATAGCTTCGAAATTTCCATGAAATGTAAACTTTTCAGAGCTTAGTTACATTACCATTCAAAATCAATCACTGCACAAAGTCGCATAACTACGAATCTTTTTATTTTAATATAACGACAATTTCTTTCGTCCGGTATTACTGAAGTTATACGTAAGAGACTCGCATAAATTGAAGATTTCGTATTCTCAAATTATATTTAACGTGTTGATGGATGGAATTAAAAGATATTAGATTTTTACAATGTGCATCAAAACATTCATTGGCCGCACCCATTTGAACGTATATAAATTTACGTTTTGTAAATTGTTGGAATACACTTTAAAACTAATTTGGTGCACATAGAACGTTTTCATCAAAATTTTCATTGTAAACAGTTTTATTTTTCATCAAATTATATCTATTATCATTTCATATTTATTATAATTTTATATTTTATTTTATATATATTGTTGTTTTTATTTAATTATTTTTTAAAAATTAGTTTTTTTTTTGTAGTTTTTTTCACAAAGTTGTTAACTTAGTTTAGGTTGGTGGTATTTTTTAATATTTGACTAGCAAAGTTAGCATTTACTGTAAAAGTTAAAATTTATTGTGAAATTCAAAATATAGTTAAATAACTACAGTTTCACACAAATTGTAAAAGTAATACTCCACTAGACATTAAATATTTAGCATGCATAGTGATATTCTTAACTTACTTATATTTATAGTTTGTAATGAACTATAGTTTACAATGACCATAATAATACGAATTTACCAAAAAGTTGCATGTAACATCAAAATAAGTTTATTACAACAACTATTGGAACAGATTCCTAACTTTTCTTTTAGATGAAGTTGGCAATACACCCAATATAAATTGATAACGAAAACGAAAATAATAAAGTGAACAAAAGAAAAGAAAATAAATTTGTTTTTTCAACTAACCAAAATGTGTAATAGAGATGAAAAGTTGTGCTGATGCTGCCAAGTTTTGATCAACTTCTCCAGGTGCAAGGTGTTTTTTGATATTCAAAAGGGATCGGATTGTTTGTTCGGAGGTCAGGTTGCTTGCTGCTTGTTGCTGACTCTAATCCAGAATGGAACCAGAACAAGTGAGAGTGTGGTGCAGTTGGTAGAAAGTAATATAAGCGGAGCACAACACTGCTGCAGCAAAGAGCTAGAAAGTCAAGTCGCCCTCTCAATGGGACTGACGAATGACGTCATATCCGAAAGTGCTGACTAGGACCTTCCGGAAGGGATGTCCCACCAAGACGGAAACGTACCTAAGTCCCCTACAACCTTGAAATCATAACTTTTTATTCCCAAATACTATATGACTTGAAGTAGACCCGTGCTCTAGCACGGGGGCATGAGATAGGGGTTCCGGCTTGGTGATGCAAACTTTAGTTACAAAATTAACATTTTTGCAGTTAGGAATGAAACGTTTATGGCACATTAACACAAAGTTCTGGGTAATTATTATTATTATATATATTTTTTATAATTGGCTTTTAAAAACTTGTAGCACACATTTCAACCGTTTATTCATACAAATTAGTTATACAAAAAAAAGTATATTATTTCAGGTGAAAAGAGTTACTTTGTAGGGTTATCTTGTAAGGTCATTTTATAAGACATTTTTATGAATTTGGTTATGAAAATATTTGGCCAGGAGGAAAATAACATTGCAAAATCATTATATGAGTTTGGAACTTTGGGTATTATAAACTATTCGAACTAATGGTAAACCTAAACAATTGTATGGCAGAGCATTGCAACTAGTGAAACCAGGGTTAATAACATCCATCAGTTGGTTTGTTGTTTTTTTTTAGAGATTTTTTTAATAGCATCGTAAAATTAACGTCTTGTAAATTAGTTTTTGTCATTGGCAATGACATTTTCTAAATGTTAAGATACGAGATCTTCAATGCGTTGATTGCGTTGTCATTGAGTTCAATGTCTCTTTATAACACGAAATTGTTTATATACAATTTGTATATCTGGATACATCATGTTGAGAATTTATCAGCATTGCAATATTCATATCGAACATGTGAATAGGCAAACATGATGATGATAATGAAGATGCTGTTGTTGACTTCCGGCAATCAGATTTTTTTATTTGTTCATTGCCACAGCCAATAAAAAGAGTTGGCCATTTTGCAATGATGAATGTCAATGTTCATTATCATCATAATGGGAATTAATTTTTTGTTTTACATACAATGAAAAAAAAAAATATTCATATTGAAATAGCTCTATTAAAGGCCACCAATATGCTATTAAAATTTTTATGTACGTGTGAATGATATAAAAATTAAATGACAATCGGTGTGTTCGGAACACTTCGTTCAAAGACGAATTTATGACGATGGTACATGACATGAAAAAAAAATTAATAATAATGTTATGTAGATTGCTTTGTGTTTTTATTAGTTTGGTTGTTAGCATATACAGTATGTATATTGAGAAGTAGAAAATAAAAATTCCGACATACCAATGGGAGTGATGTGTTCCGGATTCTTTATATTTTGCACTCCGCAAAACCAGTAGTGTCAAATAATGCGACCTTTAGAATGCAAATGGATCTCTCGTTTGGAAACTATGTATGTTAATGATCTGGTTCAGTTTTTGTTACTTTTATTTTTCATTCGGTAGGTACCGATAAACTTTGGTTATAACAAGTTTTGTTAGGCGGTGTCAATTTCGAACTGGTTTCTAAATCAAATGTTTATCTTATGTGAATTATTATTTTGATAATTTTTTTATAAGTAATATTTTTTTTTTATTAGGGATTCCGCTTGTGGCTTTAGTGGTTAGGTTCAAGTTTAGGTTAGATAAAACAAACAAAAACGTATCAATTTTATGATTAATGATAAATTATTAAGTGTTGTATTTTTTAGCTAACTTAAACTGGTATCTATGTCCATAAATACATATTAAATGTTCTTGTTTTATCATCATTTACTAATATGATTTTGAAATTTTGTATTTTTGTATTTGATTCTCAAAGATCGTTAAATTTAAAAAAATATAAAGAAATAGGCACTTAAAATGTTTTATATTGGATACATTTTGGAAGTCTGGAACTGGTTAATTTGCATTATTTGTCGTGGAAAATTTAACTCGAAATCCGAACAACTTGACTTTGTTGGGATTTTGTTCGGATGTCGAAGGTCCACTGTATAAGTATTTGTTTGTTTTTTTTTGTTTTTTTTTGTGGGGTTCAAACGTAAGCCTTTCTTCATGCAAAACAGTCCGGTTCACTAATTTTTCATATACGAGGTGATATCAAAAAAATAAGTTTCAACCGTGAGTGAAAAAATAACAAAATAATAAAAACACACATGTATTTAGTGTAAAGGTAAACTTTTTATTAATTTATACACACATTCGTTTAATGCCTGTAAACACTTATTGGAATATTTTATGGTAACCCCCCTCCCACTGACGAATTCGCTCCAGTTTTGTGCAACCATTCCAGAATCAACAATTTTCACAGCTTCATTGGTTTGGAATCGTTGACGTACAATTTCTTTGGCATGTTACCGAAAAAGTGGTTATTCAGTTCCGGCTATCACTTGTGCGATAGAATGACAAGCAAAATTGAAGGACAACAATTGAAAGCTCCAAAGATCCAATTCATAGTTTTGAATACCGATAAATGGCAAAAGAAGTAGGCCCTTTTCAGCAACACATTAATTGTCATATATTAGGTGACCAGTGTCGAAGTGATAGATGTATGTTTTAGGTGAGTATGAGTTTGTCTGTTGGCGGCACTAGCAAGGCGCTTGCAACTTGATTCTGGGTAAGTCTTCAATTCCAAAACCAACGAAACTGTGAAAATAGTAGCCCTGAAATGGTTCCACAAAACTGGAGCGAATTCGTCAGTGGGGCGTCACCCCCGATAGGCAGGGGATTATGGAAAGTGAAACCCACCAACCAAAGTGAAAGTTATTATTATGGAACGTTAAACCAACTTACAAACTGGAACCAATCAACTCCATCTAGTAGCACAAAACGGGGATAAAGCGTTCTTGATACACATAGACCTAGCCTATTCTTATTAAGATGTCTATATTATTTTGTTAATTTTTTATTTACGAGTAAAACTTAATTTTTGATCCACCCTCGTAGTAGTTTTTTATATGATGCATTGAACATCAATATTTTAATGAATGACATGTTCATGATTAGATTTTTTTTATTATTATTCGACTATTTTTAGTTTGTTTTTAAGAGGGTTCAAATAGAAACCGGATTTTATCATATTTCTCTGTGCAAAACAGTCCAGTTCAAAATGTGAACTTTAAATTGTTTTGCTATTTTAATTTTAAATTATTTTAATGATTATTTTATTCATTATTATTTATATGTTTTATTGAGTACAGTATCGATTTTTTAAAAACTTTAAAAATTTGAAGAAAAAAAATTTTTTTAAATGATTTATTTACTAACTATATCGGCATGTTTATGCTTTTTATTATTACAACCTTTTATTTAACTTGATCGGTCGTAAAAAATGTTTCAATATGTTTCAAATTTTGGAGGTCGTTTTTACTTATGTTCCCAGTGTCCTAGACACTTGAAACTTGATATACTAATTAATCCTGCGTTATAATTTGATCTGGCAAATTTGGAGACATCCAGGTCGCGTTAATTAAGACCTTTATGGTATGTAAAGATCGGTTTTACCTGATAAGGTGTTGCTTATGCTCCGATCCGCTTTTTTTTAAACTTTCGATTTGGGTTAGCATACAATCAGTTAACGAGATTACAAAAAACTGCAAGCAACTTCTAAGTGCTCATTAAGCGTAAAACCATTGGATGTCGGAAATTAGAAATATTATGATTGATTGGCCTAAACCCAGATGAGGTTGTTAGTGCTCACTGTTGGTAAAATACAGCACTTCACACTCAATCTTGAACAAACACTTAATAGTGTTGTTAATGAATCGAAATATAAAGCAATATTTAACTTTTAATGTGCTACTATAGACGTTTTCTTATTTTTTTGTTATTTTATTAAAAATATTTTCATTATACACAAATTTAATATTGATATTTTAATCTTGTCCGAATCATATTGCTAATAGGATACGCAATCCCAATCATCCATTACATTTTCTTACTAACTTTATTGTTACTCAGCATAACACAAGACAACAATATCTGTACACTATACAAATTTCTGATGATTTACAAAATACAAATTCTAGATATCCGTTTAACACCATAGAAACTTGGAACAATCTTCCAACAGCGATAAGAAAGTTACCTTTCATATGTGTTGATTCACAATGTATAATAAGATGTAAACAATTAAAAAAAAGTTATACACGCATGTTTTGTTTGTATGAATTTATGTAAAATTGTTTACTCGTTAGAGTGTTTGATTCCAAAATAAAAAAATAAAATAAATAATAGGAAGAAAAAACATTTTTTAAAACTAAAAGCTCAGATATAGTCAGCGATTGAATACTGAAACCTGAAACTTATTGTTTCTGGCTATGCCTTCGTGCACATCCACTGGAGCGCACCAAATAAACAACAACGCTATTCGAATAAAAGGTTGTGCTTAAAAAACGAAGTTTTTATCTAATCTTGTTTACTTATAGCTAATCTGACCAACCACTCATTGTTGTGAATCCATCCGAATAAACCCTTAACATAAATCAACGAAACTACCTTTCCACGTGTTGTTTCAAATACTTTTGAAATTTAAACTGCAAACAAAAACATAGTATCAAGGCAGGTTAAAAGGGTGTACCAAACAACTGAAACAAAACAACTTAAAACGACTTTTTTCTATTACTTGTTACTCTACTGTGGATACAACTATTTACTCTAACTTTGAAATACTATAAAAATGTTCCTACGTTTCCAATCAAAAAGCACAAAAGGATTCCTCATTGACCGTATCACCTAAAACTCTCTGCAACTCTCGTTTTGTACCACACAATAGTGATTGCAATTTGTGCGAAAGGCTCATTGGCACAACTTGATGATTCCATCGGCATAGACTTCCTCCTTAAGAAGAAGCTGAGTGATAAATCAAGCTTGAAATTGGACTTGGGAAGCTACTTAATTGCAACTTCACCTACACTACATCCATTCCACACATCCTTCTCAACACCTATTTTTTAGAGTGAGAGGCTTAGGATTTTTCCTATTTCACTTTCTGTGTCATGAACACATCGCCCTACATAAAAAAAAAATACGTGAAGAAGAAGAAAACTTTGTACAATGGTATCAAAACGAAAAAAAAAATAGACTGAACTTTCTTTCAAGTGTCTTGTTTAGAATGAAAGAAAAACTGTGATGATGTCCGAAAGAAGAAAAAGAATTTTTTTCCCGAAGGTGACATTTTCGACTCTCACTACGTGAGTTGCATCTCTAAGTATTTCTAATACGCTTTTTCATATACTTTTTTTTACGTGCTTACACTTCAACCTTGGGTTACAGATTATCAATAAATAAAAGATGAAGTTTTCATTATGTATCAAAATACTGAAGGATACAGAGTACGTTTTTAGGATACATATCTATGAGATGTGTTTAGTCATTATATAGGTTGTTCCTGAAAGGTCCAGTCACATTTTAACCACAGATTCACGCATTAAAACAAAGTGAAACTCCATATCAACATAGTTCCTGAAATGCAAACTCGATTGTATACTAAACCTACAGCGATGAGATAATAGGTCTATGCATTTATGTGACTTTATCCTATGTTTTCGCAGAAAAGTATTTTCGGATTCATGTTTATATCGGTTATTCACGTTTGAATGCGTAGCATCTGTGGTTGAAGTTTAACTAAGACTTTAAGAAACATCCTGTATATATCCGGTACTATTATACAGTATAAGCTATATAGTAGGTTACATATACTAGGCTACATAAGCTAAATAGTGATACCTGTTTCTGGGATACACTGTACAGGGCTCGATACTTATTCTACGAGTTACTTTATGTGCTCCTTTCAAAATCTCACTTTTTTTCATAAAAGTTTTCTTTTGCTCACTTTTAGGCTACAATCAGTAGCCTAATTTGGCATGTTTTGGCATGTTCGGTCAAACGCTTGAAAATGTACGTTTCATTCTTAGATTAACTAGTTTACAATTAATCGCTTAAAAACAAGCCATTTACACTGAATTCGGCATGTTTTCGGTCCAATAGCTTGAAATGTGCTTCTCGCACTGGTGTTCTTTAGTACAGAAATTACAATCATTAATAATGTACTGTACATTTGATATAAAATTACTATTCCGTGGTATTCCCAAAAACAATGAATGATATGCTGTACTCAACAATGTTATCTTGTTTGGATACTTCATGTCATCTAAAGTTTCAGTTAAAATTAGCACATCCAACCAAATTTATCTTAACATCCTTGCACGAAATTTAAATGTTCCAATTTAATCCACGGTGAGTAGTAAGTAACGATCGAAGTTCTTAAGAGATGTACTTTAACTTGGAGGGTTAGTTGCTCAAAAGTTAAATAAATACTGTATTTGCTAACAATTAATGATGACTTGGTTCGTTATTATTACGTTCAACTAACAGCAGTAGTAGAAGATTATAATGAACTAATTCCGGACGCTAACAGATTACAAAAACTTGGGAGGGGGAAGTCAAAAAGGAGTGACGTCACTGATCGGCTTTTGGCCCCTTTTGCAGTTTCTCCTCTCCCGTAGTAAATATCCGGCTACAGCTGGGAAACCTTTAGTTCTTGACACGTGATTGGATTAATGGATAGGGGATTTGTCGAATGGGATTTCCATTTAAGTCCCAACCGAGAGAGGTATTAAGTAGTAGTGCAGTTCGGCGCCCCCCAAAATAGTGAAACACAAGTGAAAGAGAAGAACAAAGCAGCATGACTTTTGGTCGTGAAATGTCAAACTTCAACAACTAAGACATATGTATACATATATACACATATATAGTACAAAAAAGTTTTTGATGTCTTTAAAAAGATTTCGAAAAACGATATTACCAAAATAGAAACGCCAGTTTAAAGAATCACATGGTTTTGCATCAGCGACATTGGTAAATATGAAAGATTTTAGATGATTTGGAATGAATATAAGATTCTGTTGTGTACACGCCTCTAATATACTTGCCAGCAAAATTTAGGTAATAAAGAATAAAACCGGTGGATTTTGCTATTGGCTTTACAACACACTTGAGATACCGGAACCGGTTTTTTTTTCGAATAACAAATGCGGTCATTATTGCAAATGAAGGGGTTTGGGCAATACAATGGTAAACCACATATTTGAAATTGTTCAGAAGCGCAGTTTTTCTGGGGAGAAACTCCATAGAGTGCCGCACTGAGCAACAAGGTGATTCTCTATAATAGTCTATATTATGCTGCCATTTTCTGAAAAATCAAGGAAGTGGTAAAGCAACAAACTAGAAACAGTACTGAGGAACAGTTTGGTGTAAAATTGTCATTTTTAGAAAAAGTGTGGCTTACCATTATATTGCTCGAAGCCTTTCAAATGTGAGTTTTTTCCTGCTGTTATTATTCGAGAGTGGCTATTATGTCTTTATTTCAAGCAAACATGTGCAGAACAGGTATTTCGCCAGGAATCGTGAGAAAGCTACAACTATACAATGGCAGCACTGTCAGCTCGTGTTCATACACATTGTAACATACTGCATAGTACATTGAAAAATTAAACCGTTAAGTCCGTGTTAAAATCCGCTTGTAAATCTACTTTTCATAGAGAATAAAAAATAATTTGTAAACCTGTTTGTTTAAGACGTTTTAACGTCTTAAACGACTGAATAAGACATTTACAATACTAAGTTAGTATTGGATAGTTTTTAAAAGACGTCTTAGGCAGAATATTCCAAGCCCAAAAACAATGCCCATTTCCAAGATTTGATAATATAAACTTAACGGTATTAATCCAATGAAAAATAAAAGCCAATTTAAAATAATGAACGGGTTCGATTAATCGTTGGACAGGCGTTTTATTTGTCTTCTTCCCCAATTCAGCATCAACACTACGTACTAAGAAAATTCTTTTCATCTTATTACTTTTGTTGCTTGGAAATCGTCATAGTTTGCATTCTCATTGCCAGCATTCTTCACGCCTTTCTTCATGTAATGTAAACGGACTTTCCAAGAAAAATTCCCAATTTAAGAATGCCACTGCGTTTCTTCGGTATTACTAACTTTTACGATTAAAAAAAAAAAGATTATGTATGTAAACGAAAAGGAACACACAGTCAAGATGATTGCAGAACTGAAAAGTCAGAATAAGAGCTTTTTTTATCACTTCATGTTAAAACCAGATCAGAAAACTTTTATATGCAAACCACAAAACTGGTATCAACATCAGCACAATATTATATAAAAGGTACCAAAGTACCTAATATAAGTTTATCTTTCACCAATTGCATTTGCCGCCTCAAATTTTGCAGTACACTTAGGATAATGGGAAGTAGTTGGTACATTTGAGTAAAAAACTGTACTACGATGCAACAAACCATTAAAACAGGAGAAGACATTAAGGCGTTAAATGTTGTATTCTTTAAGTTTAAAATTTTCGATTTCAAGTTTGTTAATTTTAAGTAATTTATTCTATGTCATCATGAGTCCGTGAGCGGTAAAACAACAGGCAGTTTGTTTCCAATTTGTTTATACACATAAACTGTATTCTAATCGTGTTTTCTAAGCTACTCTATGGTTAATATGCAAAATCGTTGTTATTTCAACAACATTTAACTAAAACAAATTACGTATTCTGTTTTGGGGTGTCTCTATTATTTTTTGATCATATGTTGTTCATATTTTGAGTTTTTTTTTTTGGTAAAATAATTTATATCTGTCATGTAGTCTTGTGCTAAGGGGCAATTTTGTGCACTTTATCATTCCGTAAGAATAAACAAAATTCTAAAACAATAAATATGACAAAAAAATTGTTTTTAGATAATATAGGTCTCAGTATTAATAACATTATTATAAAGTCTAGACTCTAAGAGTACAGTAGTTTAGCAAGACGGTGCTGAAATCATAGCAATTAGCTGATATATGCTTAAAAAAAACTTAAAATTGTTTTTGTAGTATAAAAACCCCCTGTCGCAATTTTTGGTGTTGCAAGTACAGCAATTTGTGAACCATTCAGTTTCTTGCCCAACCAATAGAAACCGGTTTGACAAAAAACAGACGTCACAACTGTGCACCAATTGCTAGACTTTGGAATTGTTAAATATTCATTTTGAATTATTTCGATACATGTATTAGCTTTAAAACATAATTATAAAATTCTTTTTAAAATTTTTTTTTAATATTTTCTTTATATTATAGTTATACATTCTTTTAATAAAAAATAAATTCTGATAAAAAAACAAAATTTTAAAGTAACAAATTGTTTTAAAATTTCCTAGTGTCAAGCTGTTACCAGCTTGGGGTTAGTGTTGCAAAATGTTGAGTATTCGAATTGTAGAATTTAGTTTACATTAGAAATTCCGATAGAAATAAAATGTTGTCGTCGTTCATCTTTAACTTATGGATTTACAAGTATGTATGCTACCGTTGAAGTGTGGATTCCGTTTTATCATGAACTTATCTAGTTAACCGGTGAAATCCACCAAGTGTGAAACCATCCAATTAATATTCTAACGTAAATACCTAGGCGTCATATAACTAGGTGACACGAAATAATGGTTTTCACGCTTTAACGGTAACGTGCGCACTTATTATGAATACGACCAGAGGAAGGATTTTACGAGTTTTATAAAATGTTCACAGAGAAAAACAACGTAGGCTATATATGTAGCGTAAATTAATCCATAACTTTTTTTTTTCGGTTGGGGTTTATCATAAATAAATAAAACCTCGCAAATTTATGACTCCGTTGTATTCATAGACACTGTACAGTATTTATAGTGTTTGTAGACGTTTGTGAAAGTTGCATTTTAGCACCAAAGATTATTTGTTAACACTATAAATTTTCATTTATTAATATATCGAACGATTTACAGGTGTTTCCCCTTTACGCAGACAAGGTGTTGTTGCAACTTTCTTTTCACACATGAGAATGAAGCGTGAAATAAAAAACACGCGCGGAAAAAAAATGGATAGAAAAAAACCAGTCATGTCATCAACGAATGGACAAGAGAAATCGATAGATTTCTTGACCGATGGGATGAATCTGTTTTTGGATTCTCTCCAGGTTGGGTAGCAGGAAGCCCCAGCAAAAGGTTCAATGGTCACTGAGAAAGGGGCCTCTTTCATATGAATGAAGAAAATGAATGGAAAAGTCCTGTCTGAGTTGGGTGATCCTAAGTCGAATGTGCAAATGTCACCCAGAACAAAAAGCTCTGACAACCTCCCAGAAGAGAAAAGAGTAGGGTTACAAAACTTTTCAAAGATTCTTTTTTTTAAACTGTTAATGGTCGAGTAATTTTTTTCTCAAGTCCAAAGACAAGAAGATAGATTGTTAGTGGAGTGGCATTAATTTTACATCAACCCCATAGCATCAAGATTTTATCCTTTTATCCCGCTATTCACCACTACTGCTCAAGTAAGATAATCCTCTATGATAAAATTCTTTTAAAATAAAAACAAAACAACCAACACTGAGCATGGTTTGGAAATGCTTAATTTCGTAAAACAACTCTAAAAATTCCAATAATCCCAAGGAAATCACATACTCAGTCAGCTACTGGAAGTTCCACAA
The DNA here is from genome assembly GCA_034695005.1 of Cryptops parisi. NCBI lineage: Eukaryota > Metazoa > Arthropoda > Chilopoda > Scolopendromorpha > Cryptopidae > Cryptops > Cryptops parisi. The sequence continues at coordinate 13,944 of JAQIWH010005067.1, forward strand.
AGAAAAATAGGTAAGTAAAAATGAAAATGGTCAAAGAAAAGTGTTTAGATTATTGTTCATATTTTTCAGTGACAACGTGATGGATCTATTTTTTTGTACTTTGAATGTTTTATCAGCCCAACTATCATCGTTCACTGGATTACATCCCTCCGACCCAGGTAATCCGGTAATGTTGAAATCAGGATTAGTTTCCGGAATATTCACTTCTAATTTTCAACAGTGTTAAATGTTTAGATTAAACGTTAATCAGTTATGTTTATTAATAATCTTTTTCGAATGAGATTTTCCGGTTTACAGAAAAATTGATCAGTGTTACAGCAACACGATTGAAATTCGTTTCATCAATGTAATAACAAGTACCGATTTTGACAAACTGCTCCACTGATACAATACACATTTACAGGGTCATTTAAAATTTTCAAAACTATATTATAAAAGTGCACAGTACCATATAAATAATTTCTTCATGTGTGTGCGTGCGTGTAGTACAAAGTCATACATATACAGCATAAGGTAGGGGGTCCAAATTTCGTTCCCATGTCATTTTTTCTTACCTCGACACAGTATTAAAGAACCTAAGAGCTTCATGTTTTGACATCGCCTTCGTTAACTATCCCTTTGTCTGGAGATCAAGCCAAATCGCCTGTATAGTTAATTCTTAGTACCCCAAAACTACCCTCTGGGCAGACGCTCTGGAGCTAATACTTGTCCTAGCAGTAAGACTGAGAAATGGAAGAGGACGAAATTAAGCGCGGAAACGAAATTCGGGCCCATACCTTATAAAACTTAGTATACCGTGTGGCCCAAAAAAAGAGTTTGTCGAATGGGTAAAGATAACTTTGTATAAAATTGATATAATGAGCCAAGCAATTCTGTTTCATTATCTCTTTGGTATTAATGAAAACAACAAAGCAAAAAATCCATAAAACGTAGTCTGCTCAACTGATAGTTCACATTTTCTGTTCACAAATCCAGCTCAACGTTCATGTTTAAAATGTGATCCATTCACTCGAAGACAATATTTTACAGTGCAAGGTACTTTAAGGTCTTTATGCATTGTCTGTAACACGACTAGACACAATGCATAACTTTATAAGACATGCTCGAAAGTGGAATGATTTTAGTGATGTTTTCTTCAAGACGTCAATGGATTCGGGTTCAAATCTTTTGTTTCACATAGTTATCCACCAAAGAAAAAACAAAAGAGGCGTAAGGTCAGCTGAACGTGGAAGCTACTCTTGAAGACCACTTCGTTTACTCCAACTCCCCCCAAAACTTGTTTAACAGTTTTCTAAACTCATATAACTATGATTAAAATTTAAGAGCATTTAAAATAACTTGTACATCGCTATTATTGAAGGCTTGCCCAGAATAATGCTGCATGTAACAATTCATAGTTTGCATGGAAGGAGCGTGGAGGTAGGTAGGTACTTGGGGTTTAACGAGGGCACCGACTGGCTTTTACAGCTATGTCATTTGGCCCTCAGACT
>JAQIWH010005068.1:0-15432 GCA_034695005.1 Cryptops parisi
ATACCCACTAAAAACAAATATAGACTCCGAAAAGTGAACTTACAACTAACTAAAAGATCCATAGCTTATTCTACTATATTCGAATGGAATAGATTACCCAACGAACGCCGTGAAGCAACATTGCCTGGTAATTTTGCATTTAATCTATACACCCATATGTATTCCTGTATAAATTGATAATTTACCAATTCTTGCATCAGCCTTATGTACACTTTTTTGGCTTTTCTTCTCGGTATATTGTGTTTGTTTGTGTTTTTTTGTTGACATGTGATTGATTTTATGAGTTTTTTGACTATTATTTCAAAAGTCAGTCTACTTTTGTTATTTAGTTTTCTTTATTTGTGACTGCCATTGTTCGTAAGATTGTAAGGTCTCAACAGAACTGTGTTTATTTGTATAAATTTACGTCGTTTGTGAAATAAATAAAAAAAAAGTAATCGATGTTTGTAGCGTAAATTTATAAGAAATTACGCAGATCATAACGTAACACTTTAAATACGCTTAACGTGTAACGTTACGATACACATAACGTTACGCTTATAAATTCTCAATCAATACGAAGAGATATCCCTTTATTATTTATGACTTTTGGAATCAGCTTCCAACCCGCATTCGGAAATTGGCAGCTCTCCTCTCCTTACAACACCTTCATCTCTAACAAATTTTGACCGCTTGTTATTGGAATACATCAACCATCTATAACCTGTTTATTTTTGTATTGTTATTGTTTAAAAGTTGGCCCATTCGGGCCGTCAAAGTAATAAAATAAATAAAAAATAACCCTCACGTCAATCGAGAGTTATCTGTACATATGTTCTCGCATAAATCGAAAATCAGACATTACATTCTTGAAAACATACAATGCCATGAAGGCTAGAATTTGCGCCACACGTGATTTTGATTATTTTACAGTTACATTCAAGAAAAAACAACTTCACTCTTTAGAATTAAACGATTTGTTGTTGAAGAAAAGTAGCAGTTGGTGGAACGTTAATTCACTCGTGCAAAATTTCACCAAATCGCATAATAGCAAAAAAATTTCGCCCATACAGAGCATTTTGGAATACTTCTGTCCTCCTCCTCGCATAATAACAAAATATTCTCGCTTATAAAGATCATTTTGGAAAGACTTCTGTCGTCGCATAATAGCGAAATCGCATAAATTTGGAAAACTCCTAGTAATATATTATGATTCCAAACCGCTGCACGAACCCGCTTTTCAAAATCCGTGGCGCAAAAAAGAGCAGCATTCTTTGTTCTTTGTAAAGTTGGCAATCCGATTTCAGGATTCAAATGAACGGATCATCGAGATTGAATCGCAAATCGGATTCCTGGCACCATTTCGAACCACAATCGCAATCCTCACCTGAAAACTCTGCAGCTGAAAGAAATGATCTTTCTATTCGACCGAAATAAACTCACGTTGGACTGGATTTCGTTGCCAACATTTCTTTTTCACCATGTCACACGCCGAACTTGGAAAATTGTATTTAAAGTCGTGCGGTGGACACCAATTCGCGCAATTTAAATTTTTTGAAAGACATTTTGATGATTGAATCAAAAACTTTTCGAGTATGAACTTGTGAAAGAATGATGACAAAAATGTTCACCACAAACAGCGTTTTATGAAAGGGAAAATACCTTAGCAAGCAATAAAGCGGTCGGTCCAACTTGAAATCTGGTTTTCATACTTTCGCATACGTTACTAACAATGTATAGAATCCAGGCAGTCTATAGAATACCAAGTCTGATTTAAAATATTATTTATTTATTTTTTTTTTTTATTATATTTTTCACGGTTTTGGTAACCAAAAGGGTTACATCATAAAAACTGAAAAAACATAAAAAATACAAATCATTACACATATCTTAAATGGTGGTACATCAAATTTTTTGAAATCATCGCCGATAAAACATTACAATAATTCAATCGGAATTTTCATACCACCAATGATTTTCGCAATATTTAGTTGTAACCAAACTATTGTCTGATCCTGTATACATTGCCAGTAACACATATTCGAAAGTAAATATGCAACTCGAACTCCAGACGGTGTGATCTACGGTCGCCGCATAAAACTTACGTCATAAATCCAGAAAACGTAATAGATATATTGCAACCGTTTCCAATAACTTTTCATTCCTCTCACACGCATCGCCGAAAACACGAACTAACAAAAATACGTCACATAAATAAATCACACTTCCCACCTCATCATTATCTCTAACCCAATCTCCTATGATTTCATCTTCATCTTTCATCTCAATTCGATATACCATCATAAAAGACGTATAATAAACTTTATTCGAAATCGCCATGACAACTGACTTTTCCACCTTTCACTAACCATCAAAGATGAAATATAGAACTTGGATGTCGCAAAGCAGGGTCATATGTCTATGCATGGCAGGAAACTATACCTGTGGTTTCGAATGAAAAGGTGTTAGTGTCATCACTGAGGCAACACCCAATGTGGTTCACATTGGTACGGTATATCATCCATGAAAAGAACAGGAATTTGAAAAGAAACCAAAAGTCATCTTGGATTATCTGCTGATGACGAACGAGGTTCTGAGACAACAACAAGTACATTACAAATGCTTTTTAAGCATACTCTTTATACGAGCGTATACAGTCATAAACAGATATACTGTATGTAACATACATAATGCAAACAATTCATTTTTTTATATCTGCATGTTTCGATTTATGCGAATTTCGATGTATGCGAATTAAAATTTATGCACTATTGCATTAATTCGATATTCAATATACGCTTGTTTTGAGTAATTTTATTTTTAATTTCAGCAAGTTTCGATTTATCCGAATTTTGATTGATGCGTATTTCGATTTATACGCACCAATTCGATATACGATGGTATATCAAAATTTAAATTTATGCGATGGATGAGTAATTCAAGATTTAATTTATACGGGTTTTGAGTGCTGCAAGTTTTAATTGATTTATTTTATGTATGAAATAAATAAATAAAATAAATAAATAAAATAAATAAATAAATATATACAATTTTTTTTACATGTAAACATATGCGGATTTTATTTATGCGAAGAACTTATGCAGTTCTCGTTTTACGCGTTTTTTGTACATTAGACTATACAGTATATTTTCATAAACGACTGTAGATGGCAGTATACGTTCATTACCCAGCTCGCTCACTCTCAAACTCACTCACTCACAAGTGAAGCTAATATAAAGAGTATGACATATTAATAAAAAATATTGGCCAATCTACAACTTTCCAGCAATCAATCGGTATCAAACAACCAACCAAATCGAAAACCATTACAACTTCCTATTCCACAGGTCAGTCAAAATCCACGTTTCAAAATCGATATTCACTTTTAATTTATAGAACAACGGTCGAGTGGGGTTTACTCTTGTCCAAGTTGGCGCGCACATGTGGATCTTTCGCATTTTCACCAACAACTTGAAAAATTAATCCTCCCCAGTTCGAAAGGTAGCATTCCCCTCTTGAAAAATCTGCTTTGTTGAATCATTAACAAGTAGGCTTCCAAAGACGAAGAAACACGCTGGCGCTGTACTGCACTACACTACCACTATAGTCAACTGTGACAAGAGACGACGAAATGAAGAAAATCTTTAATTGCACCAAACCCACAAGCAAAAGCCCCTTCAAAAACCTTTTCCATCTTTTATTCAAAACGTCTTGTTAATTGGATTCCCACAGTGACGAGAAAACAATGCTATAGTGACACACTACGTTTCTATCGACCCCCTCGAAATCGACATGATATGCCATTTTATAGAGATGGCGAGTAACTGATCGATATCAGTGTGTCGTTTTAAAACAGACGACACAACACAGTCGAGCCGTAAAATTAATAAGCTTTGTAAACTAAATTAACGATGTGTGTAATCTAATTGGAATTGCAAAAGCAGTAATTGTCATCTCTTTCTTCACACTTTAAACGCCCTTTCTTTACAAACCCCATGTGCCACACACATTGAAACTTTTATTGCATATGTTACAAGCAATGTATACAGGGTGAGGCAAAAGTCTGGTCACACGTAAATGTTGCGAAACCATTAATGGTATGAAAATTCCAATTGAACTATTTATTTATTTGAATTGAACGATCAACAAATGATTAAATATACCAAAAGTGCCATAAACATGGTCAAACAAGGAGAGTAATTACACAGCAACAAATAACATCAGGAATACCACATCCCATAAACGGAATGTAAGGTACGAACTAAAAATACAACAAAACGAATAAAATGGTTCCATCCAACCGACGGACATCTTAAATATTTAAATGTATATTTAATTTATTTGTTTTTCACAATCCAGTTGGATCAAAGACAATTACATAAAATGTATGAAGATTAAAAATTGATTGAATATTTGTAACAAAACATTTGCAGAAAGTATGAGTATATAAACATTGGTAAACGATTCAAACGATTGATAAATATTGGGACTGTTCTGGAATTCGTGAAGAGCCAGTTTTCGGAGATAAAAGGGAAAATTGTTCCAACTGTGGGAACAATTAATTGGGTATCTGGAAATTTAAAATTACGTAGAAGAGGGGGTGGAAAATTTACACGAAGTCATACTCCGAGAGTGGGTTTGCCTGTCAAAGAAAGCGGAATAATGATGGTAAGGGTGGCGGTTACTATGAAGAAAGCGAATAAATTGTTTTAAACGGTAATAAAAGATTAATTTTTTCAAAGTAAAAATTTTTTGTGTGCGAGCTTTTGCAGTGATTGATACATAAGAGTTCCAACCATACAATACCCTCATCAGCTGGTTATAGACAACAGTATATAGGCCATGGCTACTCAATGTCGTTAGCGAAACTGATCTTACGATGTCATTTTCAAAATCATCCGATCATTAACTTCTTTTTACGAAAAGATATTTACGAAATAATGCCGACGCACAAAATAGATCAAAACTCGACGGGTAAAAACAGAAGTTATGGGCAAAAAAAGTAAGGTGTGACAGAAGCAAGCAAAATCAGCCACAACAAACATAGCCTGCCTAACAATGTACTGGTAAGAATGCGATGAAAAATAAGAACACGTGAGTTATTGAAATGATGCATTAACACATATCCGGTACATCAGTTTTCGCCACAATTTTTTCACCACTTTTCCGCTTCTCCATTATCAGGTAAGCCATGTTGTTGCAACTGCTTCTGAGTTTGTTTCCCTGTGATACCGTTCTTCTTTCACCCGTAACTTCCGTTTTTACCAGTCGAATTTCGATCTCTTTCACGCGCGGGCGTAGACATCATTTCGTGAATACCTTCACCTTTTTAAATCACATGTGTTGTGTGGAATGGTTATTAAAAAAAACTGATAATTGGATTACCTTGAAAATGACCTTCAAGATCACTTCCAGCAAAATCACTTGATAACCCATGGCTGACATACTGTATATTATAATAGTTTAAAGATAATTTTCATACCACCAATGGTTCTCGCGATATTCAGCTGTCACCAAACTTTTGCCTCACTCTGTATTGCAATCCAAGCATTGCATACAGTGTGAAATAAGGTTTCTTTCTTGAGATCCCAGTCTATTTTAACTTAATTTACATATCCCGTAAAATCCCGGAATATGTGGAAAATATTATTTTCGTGTTAAAATCTTTGTAATGACATCATACTTTAGCTAGATTTATTATACAGAATGATTCAGAATGATTAATCCTAATTTTACGCGATGATAGAGGACATGTAATGAAACCCTTTTTATAGGCTTTTAGGTTTACTTGTGAATAGGTGAGTGAGCTGCAAAGACGTAAATTGTGAACGTATATTACTTTGTACATTTCTCTCACCAATAGCATTTAACAATTATGGTACCGGTATATTAATTAATAGTAATATGAAGCAAAATGTATTACATATAAACCCATGAAAGAGTTGTACTTAAATAACTAACCGCTCTCTTTCTCTTAGTCAGGTTTATTTATTTTAAAATAATGTATTGACAAACCTCGGGATTGAGGCCAATCTTAACCCGGAATCCCGGGATAAGCAAAAGTGCGCAATATGAGAAACCCTAGTGCGAAACGTGGTTCAAGTAATGTATGAAATTAGCATTGGAATTGTTATGTTAAATGTATGCTTTAAAACTTTTCTTAGAGAAAATGTTATCTAACCTAATCAACACACTTTTATACAAGTTCTATAGATGTTATGTCATACTTTGCCAAAAGAGACTAACCATTATAAAATGTAATGTAACAGGCGAGACATTGCCTGTAACTCATGTTCTTCAATGTAATTTTGGAATAAATAAACAAGCTTGTTACCACTCAGTTTTGTTATAACTGTTAAACAAGTTACTGTATATACAAGATGTTCCTAAAATATCTAAATTCAACCACAGATGCTACGCATCAAAAGAAAGTAAAAAGTTCATATAAACACGGGTCCGGAAATGCTTACCTTCCAAGATAACACAGAGTGAAGTCCCTTAATTACGTACGCCTGTTATTATCATCTGAAGTATTTAAATGAGTACGCATTTGCGGACCCATGTTTACATAGAGTTTTTGCTTTATTTTGATTCGTAGCATTTGTGGTTAAAATATGATTTTAGATCTTTCCGGAACACCCTGTATGCAGTGAAAAAAACTGAAATTAATGACACTTCATTCTTCGGAATAACTTGTGTTGGAAAGAAGGAAGCCAATTTAGTGTGAAAAATTAAAATCGGATGAAAATTTTAACGATAATCGGCTACAAGATGAGCTACGGCTAATAGCAACAGCTGTAATAACTTTTCAAATAATAACTTTAAAAAAGTTTAAAAAATTCGACGAACTAGTCTAGCAAAATTCCCATTAATGCCAATTTAATGAGGCAACGGCAGGTTTAGGTGGAGAAAAGTTAAAAGCTGAAAACTTGAAAAATTAATTGTCTGAATCAAGTGCCGAGACACACGTACTTAACTCCACTTTTTTGTGCTCTCATGAAGAAACGTCTCATTTTTTTATATCTACTTATCACTCACATCATAAAAAAACGAAAATTTTTAGAAGAAAACTTGTTACACTCTTTATAATAGCTTCACTTGTGAGTTGTAAGTTTGTGAGCTGGAAATTGAACGTATACTGCCGTCTACATTCGTTTATGACAATATACTGTTTAGTCCAATGTACCGAAAAAAAAAGCATAAAACGAGAAGTGCATAACACCTTCGCATAAATCAAAAACCGCATTATGTCTAATGTAAAAGAAAATCGCATATATGAATAAATAAATCAAAATAAACGACTCAAAACTCACATAAATCATATATCAAATTACTCAACAATCGCATAAATTAAATTTGGCATAAATCAAAATTCGCATGAATCAAATTCGCATAAATCGAAACGTACAAAAATAGAATTACTCAAAACTTGCACAATCGAATATCGAATTACTCAACGAATTACTACAGTGTCTTAATAATTATACATATCACAGTACGTTTATTATCATTTTAAAATAATAAAACATTTTTACTATGACAAACAGTACATATACATGACTCGTTATACGACATTTCGCTTTACAGCCAAGTTTCCCGAAACCTATCTACGCCGTAAAGTGAGGTATGGGTGTACACTGATTTAAGATATCGTGTTTCTACCATTTCGTGTCCCATTGTTACACAGGATATCAATTTATTAATATAACAACTAGATGGTAACTCCCGTGCACAAGCACAGGTAGTTGTAGTCATAAGCAGTTTGTTTCAAGAAGTAAAGCAATCATATGATCACTTCAGAAAGTGAAAAGTACTTTCCAATGGTCATTGGAGACTGGCTAATAAGAGTATCATGACGGGTATTAACTACAAAACAATAAATTTAATTTGTTTATTTAAATTGTTAATCTGTGTGTATCGAAATTTTTAATCTGTTAGAAAGGTTGTTACTGGTATACAGAAAAACAGAAGCAGAACTGGAAAAGAAATTCCGTAAATATGTTGTAGACCTATACAAATTGCATTTAAATCCGTAAAAAACTTTTGACCTTTATATTTTTATTTAAAACGCAATCCCAACTTTCACAGTTTACTTGCAATTTACCCCTTTTAAACTTATTCAAACAAAGTATGAAGATAAGGACAAAAAATTTCGAAAAACTGGTTAAAGGCGGGTTTTCGTTTTTTCCAAGAAACGTCTTTGAAATATCCTCCAAATAAATAAATAAATAAAATGCAGAGAAAAGACATCTCCTCGCAAGTCCGGAAAACGCAACGAAAATCCCCGGAAAAACGCCAATCGTCTCGGCAGGTCCGTTTCCGGCTTTTAGCTTTTTCTTCTTTTTTTTTTCAACTTTTCGTTGTTTGTTTTTTTTTCCTTTTTACTGTGTACCAACGCGATAAGGAAAAAGAATAGAAAATTTTTTTTCGTCTTCCCACTTTCTTGCATCTCCCAAATTTTTTACTTTTTTGTATTATTTTTATTTGTTTCCAAAATCTTTTGCTTCTGTTTCTCAGGAGGATTTCAAGCGATCTGTTACTGCGATATATTCCCTTTTTTTATAGTGAATTTTGCTCAAATTCAGGGATGTGGAAGTCATTTTAAGCTCAGATGGAGATCAGTATTATCTTTTCTTATTATAAAAATGAACATAGTATATGTAAACATATATATATATACCCATTGTATAGATCCATAGACATGTACGTATATACGTTTATCTCGGAAGCATCTACAATTAACAATCGTGACTGCGCTCGCGCGAATGTTTCTATGACAACGCTTGGAAATGCGTGGTTACCTCAATAGCCATTGGCTAAGCAGTATCATGTTTGATGAAATAATCTACTCTACAGTATAACAATTGGCGATCTTGGCTGTGCCTCGCGAATATTTTCATGGCAACGCGTAGGGATTGCTTGGTTGTTACCTCTATAGCCATTGGCTAATCAGCATTACTTTCAATGAGAAAGATTAAAATCATATGAAATAAGTTTCATAATGAAATATGTTTCCCCGTCATTATTGACGGGTTATCTTCATGTTAGAAAAAAATTTGAAAATCTAGCAACTGAACAGCTGTACTATATCAGTGTAAATAATAAACAAACAAAACAAGTATATTAAAAACGCTTTTTAAGCATACTCTGTCATATACAGATATAGCCTACTTTATAAGTACATTACATACATAACGCAAATAAATCCATTTTTGATTTCTCCACGTTTCGATTTATCCAAATTAAAACTTATGCAACCTTTGAGTAGCTTGGTATTCAAGTTATGCATGTTTTGAGTAATTTCATTTTTGATTTCTGCGAGTTTTGATTCATGCCAATTTGGGTTTATGCGATCCACTGTTTTTATGTCTACATGTTTTCATAACGCTTTTATATCCTTTTGTTAACTGTTTATTGTATGTTATTTATCGTTTTTGTGTCTCTATGGGACGAAATTTGAATAAATAAATAAATAAATAAATAAATAAATTGCTCTCGAGTGAGCTGCATCATAAAATGTCGCCATTTTAATGTTTTTGTTGATAACTTTAACATTTAACTTCCGCTGTTTATTTCCTGTTTGTTGTATGTAATTGTCCTTTCACTCCTATGGAGTTTCAAGTAATAAATGAATAAATAAAAATTTCGATTTATGCGAATTTATTTATTTAGTTATTTTTATTTATGCGAAGAATTTATGCGGTTCTCTTTCATGCGTTTTTGATACATTTGATACATTATGTGTTTTTGGTACAGTATATTTTCATAAACGACTAAATGACAATATACGTTTAATTTTCAACTCACAAACTCACAAGTTAAACTAATATAAAGAGAATAAAAATACAAATTGAGGGGGGAGGGTTTCCAAAAGGTGAATTTATGAATAAAAAATAACGTCGAATACTATAGCAAAGTTCGTAATGTATAACATAAAATGACTACACACATCATCAAAACAAACTAGTTGTTTTTCGTTTCATTCGTTCTTTTAAATAATTTGAATTCGCTCAACGTTCAATGTTTAAAACATGAACTGAAAACATAATGTAATCACGACAGACCGAAAAGAATGAGAAAAAAAAAATAACCAACAAACGATTCATCTTGTATGCATGTCCACTACGATGACCGATAGGATTTACCAAAAATGCCAAACTCTTATCGAAAGCGAAATTTTATTCGCCAAAACCAATTTCCATAAATGTCTTCCTTTTCACGAGATAATGGAAGCAGCCTATTCCAACACTGATGGGATTTTCAAACGGAATTTGCATCCAACCTCACCTACTTTACTTCTTATGCGAAAGTGCTATTAAACTAGCAAAAAAAATGAAGTGCTATTAAAGCAAGAAAAGTGCTATTAAACTTTTTTTTTTAAATATATTTTTTTTTAATGTACAGATAGTCCTGCAGTTACGTTCATCGAAAAACCTAATATCAAACTAAAATCGCATATATCAACATTTTCATTACGAACGTCAAACATTTTGTGACCACTGCCCGAAATCGGATAACGAATTTATTCGCCCATAATAAACGTCTGCACAGAATTTTCTCGCTGCATAATAACAAAATTGCAAACAAATACTGTACATTAAAACTGTTTTTTAATGTTCATTGAATGCTTTAAGCAAACTATATATTGATTTCTGCATGTTTGCATTTTACGCGAAATTTTTTTTTTATTTAATATCTTCTATTATATCTTATATAATTGAAATTTATGCGAATATTTTGATTATTCAATTTATGTTATGTTTTGAGTAATTCCTCATAAAACCTCTTCGTTCACTAAAAATCCAGTATTGTTTTATTTATTTTTAACAATGCAACCGAAATAAAAATTGATACAACAATAAAAAGTAAATAATATGCTGCCCTTCCAAGAGCTTCTCTGCAAGTCACACATACTATTCAGTAGAGTTATTTTACTTCATAATTGTTATACATCTTTAAATTCGTTATTTAAATTAATCATGCAGCAACTAAACTAACTCCACTGCACAGTAGAAGTGACTTGCAGCAAAGCTGTTGTAGGCGCAGCATGCCTTTTACTTTCTACCGTTGTATCAATTTTTATTTCGGTTGCATTGTAGAAATAAATAAAACAAAAGTGGATTCCCACTAAATGAGTCGGTGGCTACAACCATAAACTAAAGAGATGCTACTGTACTCTAGATCTAAACGTCTAGAGATACTCTAACTCTTTAGTCTATGTTACAACTTTCCAAATAGGACTCAGTTTCCAATGTAACAACGCGATTTTTAGTTTGTAACAATGCGAGGGTCAATGCAAATACCTCCATTGTAAAGAACCCTATGAAAGTGCTATTATATCCAAAACTAAAAATTATAATAGCCTTTTTATCACCATGAAACCGTACTTTTGCCACTACACATAATACACAGAACAAACAACAAACACCAACGAAGTTATGTTTTGAAGATAGTTTTAACGTGAACAACACGGCAATGAAATCGGATTAGCCCTGTCATAAGTAATATTGATTTTGGATATTTCCACTTCTTTCTCCTCCTCCACTTCATCGACAACATGCCACAACGTTGATAATCACCTCTCGGCTCCTATTCTTAAGAAAAAAATTCCTTCACATCTTCTTTTGGCGATTTCGATTGGGTTCCAACACTAGCGTCGTGTGTAGAAAGTTGAATAGGAAGAAAAGAAGAAGAAGAATACTATATAAGAAGATGATGGTTGGGAGTGCAATCGCACTTCATCTCCGATAACCGAAAAATAGAAAGAAAGAAAATAGAAAAAAATTCCAAAAACCCAGTTGTCAAGGAGACGAGAAAATTCGAAATTCGAGCCAATCCAATGACAGAAGCTTCTCAATACTACACTTTTATATTCCCTAGTGTCAATGATAGAACGTGATCAATTGAAACGTCTCATTCAAAGTATACTGTATATATGAAGAGAGAATCTCATTCAGTTGCCAATATTTTTATCTTCAAAGAAAACGACCAGATAGAACTTATATGTTACCTAACTTTGTCAATATTTTTTTAAATTTTTAAATCTTTTTAACGTTATTTATCTTATGTCACGTTGATGTGATTAGTATTTAATATTGTCAAGTTTTAACCGAATGCGAGATTTTTAATGCGAGAGGTTTACAATTTATGCGAAGAACTTGGTACAGTATAATCTCATAAACGACTATAAGTTCAATTCCTAGCTCGGTCACTCACGAACTCACAAGTGAAGCTAAGTATAATAATAAACCAAACACTGAACATGTAATTTCGGGAAAGTAATCATTGTTTAAAATCTAGCACGTTCTATTGTTGTAGTATTGTTGTAAAACTAACACAACTGTTTAAAACTCGTCGTTACAGACAATTCGACGGAAATGAACTAAAACTAAATAAAATAAAACAGCGACTATAGAGCCTTGTACAACCCCATTACGCGAAAGTTCAAAAAAAAATTCTTCCAAAAAACAAATTTACGAGAAAAAACAAGACAAACCAAAGACACCTATCAACTCTTTAAAAAAAAATCTTTACATCAACAACACAAAAAAAATATTTTCAGTTTTCTTTGAGTAAAGTCAACAGATGTTTAGGACAGAAAATTTTACATGGTGTGTTTTACGAAGAAGTAAAAGAAAAAAAATATATTATTTTTGCTATGGTTTAAAAATCGCTGTCAAAAGTTTGCTCGTCAAGCAATTGGATTTCAATAAAACGGCGCTTCGAATGATAAACTAGACGAAGAAAAAAAATATCGACTACTTAAAACAGAAAAAGATTTTACGAGATCGCCAATTTTTTTTGTGTGTGTGTGTGACTAAAGGCACATAAAATGTGCACTTCCCAATCCTCATCTCGAAAATGGAAAGTTCGTTTTAAAAACTCGTTGGATTTTAGTGATTTTGAAATATTAATAAAGGTTTCGAGCGAAAACCTTTTCATGTCATGCATATGCTATCGGATAAATGTCGACTCAAATCACAGGAAATCCCACAGGTCAGGTCGCGTACAGTGACTTTTTTTAAAAAAATGTTAAAGCTAAAGTTTATATAAATACAGTGAAACTCCAATGCGATACTTTATAATAAATTACAACACAACAGAAATTTATACACATCGATCGTATAGACATTTTCATAAAAAATAACGAATTATTTTTCGTAAACCTACAATTACTTGTTGTTGAACCCAATTCATACAGTAAAGTCGGCGCAACAAGAGTTGACTCCTTACAGCCATTAAGTTATACATCATATCCAAGGACCAACTATACAATGGAACACTTAATATGCGAAACATGTACACTGAACTTTAGTTCATATGACCCATGAAATTTTGACATGAAGCTTATACATCTGACTTGCATGTCCGACATATGCACGAGTATTGGCGCGAATGAAAACAGAATTTGCTATTATGCGATTTTGAGACTCGATGTTTAAAAAAACGATTCGATGATTCAAATTCTTTTGTTTTTGTGTCAAATATCTTCTTGTTTAATAAACTGTTTAATAAACGATATTAAAAAGTGTTTTCGAAGAAAATCGTTTCTTTTTGAAAGACCCTTTCCAGCAATACTCCTATTAACTCATGTTTCCATTTAAAATTTCAAACTTAACCCCAGTATATCCTACTTCCGGTTTGCCCTTAAAAAGACGGAAATTGCATACTTAATTTTTTTTAATGATTAAATGTTTCATCCCACATAAATCCGCTTTACGGTTTTCCAACAAAACCGCTGGTAGGAAAGAAACATCCTGTATTGAAACTGAACATCATAATCGCATAATAGCTATGTTTTTTCTTGTGCGCCAGTATAGCTTCATATATTCATTCATACATCGGTAACTATTGTTCAAATACGTAAGTTTAATGCAGAAATTCAATGGGTCATATACTGAAGTATATCCAAGTATACAGTGTATGTATAAAATATATATACCGGAATATGTACCGGTATATATTCCAGATCTCATTTAAAGTTTTCTAATTTAATGTATGATATACCGGTATATATTCCAGATCTCATTTAAAGTTTTCTAATTTAATGTATGATATACCGGTACTAGAATTATCACACGTTCTTTTTTTATATGAATAGACAAGAAAACTGCATTAAATCGTTATTGTGTTTCTCATTTTAAAAACCAACTTAAAGAACACGTTGATACAGACGTAAAACTGAAACGGTATAAATCAAGGTGGAAATTAATGTTAAAATTTCGATTTTTCCGACAAAGAATCGGTGCCAATTCAATAGACTTCCGCGATCCAGGATATGAATTGTTAAATGTCACTCGGCAATGTACGTACAATAACAACAACAACGGCTGAATATAAATACAGCCTACATCCTCCATATACTCATTGTGATGTTATGTGCAAAACTAAAGCTTTTGCATTTTGTGTTCTATTTTCTTTATTTAGTGATTTTTTTTTCAGTCGAGATATTGCATTTTGCTGACATCGATTTTTTCGCGCTCCATCTCATCTACGATGCAAATGCCAGATTGAAAAGAATAGAAATTTCTTACTTGCGACTACTAACATGCTATTGCCTCATTGCGTTTCGTTTTTGTTTTTTTTTTCTTGTCCAAAACCATTCTATTCCAACAAATTTTTAAAACAACAACTTTCGCTCCATTTTGAAGCGAAAATGAACTCAAACTTTCCAAGTACAACAACAAACATTTGAAAAAGCGTAACATTTTAGTAATCCCATTTAAATTTAAAACCAGAAATGAAATCAGCGTTATTCGCAAGACTGTACACGAACTAGTGGGTGACCCGTGCTGAAAACCGTTGTTATAGGTGGGAAGATCATTGTTATATGTACTTTTAGTTGAGTTCATTTACTGTTTACAATTATGTCACATGGGCAGCTGATTGAATTTTATTTAATTTCACTGTGTACACTCGTGCTGTTATGAAAGCTGCGATATGTACAATACATACATTCATAACTTTATACATTCAGACCAAAGATATTATATTAAACCAAGTAAATTATAAATGCTTACAAAACAAGCTTTATATACTGTATATAGTTTCGCTTAATGCGATATTTTGAGTGATTTAATAGTCTGTTTATACGAGTGTTGAGTGATCCATTTTCGATTTCTGCAATTTTTAATTTGATTTATGATATTTTTGTTACATTAAACTTATGTAGTTTTCGATTTATGCGGTTCTCACTTCATGCGAATTTTGTCACATTGGACTATACAGTATATTATCAAATGTCTGTAAACGGCCTTATACATTCAATTCCCAGCTAACTTACAAACTCACAAAGTCACTCACAAGTGAGCTAATATAAAGCGTATAAAAAACGTACTATACTCTATCCCAAATTAGCTGGCACAAAATTGGAATTAAAATTGGAGGCAGCGAGATGAATCAGCCAATGGTTGACGAGCGTACCTCTCACACTTTTCAGTTGCTGCCACTGCC
>JAQIWH010005069.1:0-15431 GCA_034695005.1 Cryptops parisi
TGCATTGTTATCATTTATCTGCGCAATATCGAAAAGTTTTTTACGTTGTGAGCTTCCGTCACTTCCTGTTTATAACAGGCTTAGCCATGGCTATGAGTTTTAAATGAATAAATAACTGGAACGAATTTTACGACAGCAATATGAGCTTAAACAACTTTCCCGTCAAGTTGACGGGTTTAAAGCTAGTTATTTATAAATTGACCATTGCTCAAAAATTTTGAAATATGACTTGCGAGCTAAGGGTCACAATTTTCAATGTAACAATGAGATGGCCTTGCAATTTTATTTCAAAGTAAATAGAAATACAACCATTGTAAAGAGCCTTATCAAAGTGCTATAATATTCCAAAGTCAAGGCCTCTGAGAGAAATGTTTTCAGGGGGTAGAAAGTTTGTTTTGAAGTTCTCTTTCGTTCTTGGTTTTCACCCAACTGCTAAAGAAGGCGTGTTATGGTAGGTAGAAGGGGAAGGATGAAGCGTGCTGACTGTGAAGTCATACTACACCGACTGAAGTGAGGGAAGAGAAAAAAAAGAGGGAAGTTTACGGGATGGTCAGATGCGGTCAATGAAAGAAATGCAAACAGTGGAAGAGAGACAGGGAGTTAAGAGGGATGATCATTTAAGATACATGAGAGAGTGAGGAGTAGAAACAGAGCGCACAGAGGGGAGTTAAGAGAAAACAATCAATGAGAACATCTTGGACAGTGAGTTGAGAAGCACATGAGCACAGAAAGGGGAGAACTCAATGCAAAGAAGATAGCCATGAGAAAACTGAGTATAACCAAGTCTCAGCCGAGTAAGAGCATCCTCGTGTTTCCGTACGGTATTGTGAGATGTGGCTCAGACTGTGGTAGAAGGCTTGATGATACAAAGGATATTGTGGGTGCTGAAAATCCATTCGTGGTGCCAAACAGAGCAAAGTGTGGTTTTAGTCCACAACTGTATGTAGAGGTGTACATACAAAGTGTATAAAGAGGTAAAGCCGACTTTAGCAGAAATATCAGCTTGAGAGTTCTCGGCGATAACTACATAACCCGAAACCCATGTGAACATGACGGTCATGTGATAGGTGGAATAGAAATGAAGGTGCCGATGGATGAGGGATAAACCAAAGGATTTATCAAAAGTAGGTCATGGAGGGCCTGCAGTCCGCTATGGCAGTCTGAATAAACGAAAAAGTAGGAGGCATCAGTGCACAGGCACATGGCTAGTGCCTAGGCAAAAGCAACCAATTCGACATAGATGATGGAGTACTGGGCGGAAAGGCTGTCACTAAAAATCCACCAGCGTGAAATGCAACCGAAACAAAACCAGTCTGTAATTTTGAGAGTCTAGCGTTTGCAAAGTTCTTCACCTATACAACAGAGGATATCTTGACAATTAAAAACTCCTTCACAGGATTTATTAATTGCTCCTTTGCAAGACTGATGTAGAAAAACACTGTAACAGAAATACCAGTGAATGATTGAAACTGACAGGAGACAAGCCTGTTTAGAATCATGAGTCTTAATCAGAAAGCAATCATTACACAGTTTGAAGACATCATCAACAGGACCAGCAGACATCAACAGAAACTTGTAATTAGCAATAGGAGAGACCTGCCTGAAACTGCCCTCATGGCAGCTGATGACAAAAAACCACATACGATCAATCAATGGGATGGGGTTAGCCACGGAAAAATTGCAAATTGGCGAGCCCTGGGAACCAGATGGATACTAACCGCTTGGTCCATAACATTAATGGTCATTGGGTGATGCTTGAGCTCAGAAAGATTCATGACCTCTCTCCAGTCAGGAGGTTTCCTTACTTTAGACATATAAGAAAGCCTTAAAACTTGGAACATTGAGCCCCAAGTCACTTCCATGCTAACTGTCCCCAGGATGTTTTTGCAAGTGCTGGAGCAAGAGAGGACCCTAACAAAGAATTTTCTTGCTCCTCCCTTACCTCTGAGCTTTTAGCCTCTGCGAGAGTACCTCATAGTACTGGAACTTCGCAGCCAAGTCACTAGGTTTCCACTCGGTAACAGTCAATGCCATCCACATTCACCACAAACCTGCCATCAGAAGCCAAGGGGGTACCTCTAGGGAAGGAAAAGAAAGGTGAAACGTAAAGAAGCAGCAGGGAGTATAGAGACAGAACGAGAATGTAGACGTTAAGCGTACAGCAAGATCCCCCTACAAGACAGGAAAGTCTTACTGCACTTAAGGGTCACCACAAAAAGGAGCCCACATCTACCCTTGTGTTAAGGTTTTAGAGTGTATGTACAGTAGTGTAATCGGGGGTACAAGAGGGTATATGCCATGTACCCACCTCTTTATTTTGGCGATTTGCGTGTACCTACCTCTTTCACTGAAAAAACATTTTTCTATATAATATGTCCTACTAGATTATAAGCGTGTAGTCGTGTACCCTGCTTGACTATAAGCATGTACCCACCTTTTTATTTAGCACTACACCACTGTGTATGTACATATGGTTCTTTGTTCCCTCCTACAAACTAAACTGCTCTTGAAGAACCAATTTTGATGAATGAGGTGTCTATTGATTTGTCTTGGTCTTTCGAGTGACAATGACTATGCTGTCAATTACAAACCAATAAGGCAGTCACTATATGAGATAGTTTATGCGTAGTTGGGTTTTTGTTTTTTATTAAACCGGCAATCTTGTTTGTAATTTAGTCTTTTAATATTAGTTTACGGTTAATAATTTAGTTCCAGGGCTAGGTGGACCCAGATACAATATACCCTTTACATCTCCCTTTCATAGGTCCTGTCTAAAGTCAACATCTATCTACTATAATTATCATCTTTACAATAAGAGTATAGTTGGTTTAGTGGAAATAAGCCAGAGCAAAAAATGAAGCTCCAATAGTTGCAAAATAATTGTCATAATTGATGTCTATGGATCTCACCCATTTCGTGTAGAGGATTTTGGCTGGAAAATTGGTCTATGGGTCGAATCACACAAACAATTCAAAAGTAATAAATTGTTTCACATACCAAAAAGGTTCCATCTTTATGAATAGCGTATTAAAAACAAAGTTTCACTTTACGAATGAGTTCATCCATACTGATTATCTGTATCTATATTTCCGAAAGTTTGTCGTGTGTTCGCCTATACATGGCCACAATTTACATCCAAATTTTATCATACTTGGCAAAGATATTTCTAATACAAAACCTAGGTCAACAAAAATTTTTTTTTCAAAATTTGATCAATAGTTCGTTAAAAAATTACCCAATTTGAATAAGTTAGGTTTATGACCACCAGGTAGCAACATATTTAGAGGCCACTTAAAGGATTAAAGTGTGACATTTTTAGACAAAGGAAAAAATGGATCAACAAAAGCCCGTTTGAGCGCGATTTTTAAATCTACTGCTACTTTGCAAACGATGAGAAAATTGTTTACTACGAGGAATGTTGTTTACTATCAGGCTCTGAGAAAATAATATAACTATTTCAAAACCCGAGCGAATTTTAATTAAAACTTGATTAAAACCCAATTTGAATAATTTAGGATTATGATCACCAGGTAGCAACATTTCTAGAGTAGAAATGTTGCAAAACGTTCTTTATGCAACATAAAGAAAGACACCAGGTGGTGGTGTGGCCAAAAAAAAAAAATTTGCCCTGAGTGTAGCAACATTTTTTTGGATGGTTCATGGTGTGATGTCATTCTTAAACTCAGATTTGAAACGACCAATCCGAATGTAACCACGCGCAGGGACGTGGTTTTTGTCATGCATAACTTCGTCATAAATTTGTCATAAATTCATTGTCGTCACTAAACCGGAGTTTTCAAATGTGTAGTCGTGGTCATCACTAAATCGGAGTTTTCAAGTGTGTAGTCGTGGTCGTCACTAAACCGAAGTTTTCAAGTGTGTAATCGTGGTCGTCACTAAATCGAAGTTATTTGGACAAAATCAACTAAATTCTACTTCGTCAATTCAAGGTAATCTTTTAAAAGTAATCTTTAAAATGTAAGCACATCGGATGTTTTAAAAACATCGAATAAGCACATGGTTTTTTTTTCTTTTTTAAGCACATAGTTTTCTTTTTTCTTTTTAAGGACATGGTTTTTTTTTAAGCACTTATTTTATGCAATGCCGCCTAAGAAAAGAAAACTATTCAATCAGACCAGAATTGACTCTACACAAAGATCAGCACGTAGATCTATAGAAAATGTAGAAATAACAGAAACTCAGAATGAAGTTAGTCTAATAGATCAAGAATGGCCAATGCTAGAGCTGATGAAAACGAAGATGCTGCCATGATTCGACGTGAAGCTGATAGAACACGCCTGGGTAATAATCGAGCGAATGAGACAGCAGTTCAAACAGCACGAACAACAAGGCAGACGACAAGCAACAGCACGAGTTGCCAAATGGTCTTTGTTGAAGAATGAAGCATTCAAATACAACCATAATCTTGAATACAAAAAATACCCAATAATTGCTATTGGAGGATTAGCAGCAGTTTGTCCTTACTGCAAGGCAAAAAAATGGATTGGCGAAACTCCTAGAATATGTTGCTCCGGGGGAAAAGTTCAGTTGTCTGCATTACAACAACCACCTGAACCGTTAACATCGTTTACAGACGACACAGCCGACTCAAACAACTTCTTAAAAAATATCTGAAAATACAATTCATGTTTCCAGATGACATCTTTTGGAATGACTTGCAATTCCTCATCAAGGATTTATGCCAACTTTCAAAATTCAAGATCAAATATATCATCAATTTGGTTCACTCTTACCACTACCTGACAAAAACCCAAAATTTCTTCAAATTTACTTCATGGGTGATGAAGAAGCTCAGGCAAATCAGCGCATCAACTGTAATCCTGGGACTAATCAAAATACGGTACTAGCGATTCAACGTATGCTATATACGTGCAATAGCTATGTCAGAAGTTTAAAGACGGTATTAGATCAGTTTCCCACGGACGACATGAAAGTTGCTATACGTGCTCAGAGCCGTAACTAGCCTTTTTTGCGCCCAAGGCAAAGATTAAAATTTACGCCCCTTTCTTTTCCCAATATAATTCGATGATAGTTATTTACACACAAAAGAAAAAAAAATACATACAAAATACAATTGATAACCAGAATTTTGTTTTTTATTACAAAATAATATTGCTAAAAATGTTCCTGTTGACAATAATTACAAAAGCCCCAACAAAATGGGGGGGTCTGGGGGTGTCCCCCATCTGCTGAAAAAATTTAGGGATTTTTGAGGCTATTCTGGTAGTTTTTTGAATGAACTACAAGCTGTATTGATTGCTACGTTTAATAAGTTTATTTTTGAATTTGAATTAAATTGAACTTAATCGAAAATATTAATTGTTTTATTCTATTAATTGTTCTTTAATTTTTACCACTGTGTTAAAAAATGATAAAGTAAGTTCATGTAGTATAAGTGTAAATAAGCTTTTTATTATATTTATTTAAAACTCAGTTTAACCAAAATACTTAGTGATTTTTGGAACACTTTTACTTTCAATAATATTCTTTGTCGACCATTAAAGTTTATTGTCTTTATAACAAAGTTAGTTTAAAATTGAATATTTGGTGTGCATTCAATCATATTTGAATGAATCAAATAATCAAAAAAAATAAATAAATAAAATTTCAAATTGCTTTTTGTCAACACTAGTGTCTGTGACTTCTGCTTCCAGTTATTTTGGGAAAGAAAGGTAACGACTTCTGTAATATTTTTGTTTGCTATCTAGTCTAGTAGAAAAGTAAACATACCACCAATGGACATACACCCTGTGTAACTTGTGGAGGAAAGAATAACTGCAAAACTGAGGAATAAAGGAGAAAATTTTCAAGGTTGGGATTTTCAAGAAAGGGGAATCCCCTGTTTATTGAACGGATTTTCTTAGCTTTAAAAAATAAAAAAAGATTATATAGTCAAGGAATGCAAATATTGTAGTAAATACTTTTAGCCCACCAGTTCACATTTTTTTATATTAGCCCACCTGGAAATTACCCCATATGCCAATTAGGTCAAGGCGGGTTATATTTTCAGGATGTATGAATGTATGTTTCTTCATACAGGCTAAAGCTATTGATGAGTTATGATAAATGAGGTGGCTATGGATTTGTCTTAGTTTCACGAGTGACAATGGCTATATTATAGACGAATATGGTGGACGTTATATGCGATAGTATATGCTTAGCCGATTTTTAAGCGAATCAGCCATAAAGGTGCAATATTAAACAAAGTTTGTTGCCCCTTTCTTGTCCTCATATTCCTGTTTTGCACCTAAAAGCGATTTCAGCTTTTTGCAGCCCTTTTTTGTTCTTTTTTAATTCATATTTCTGAAAAATGAAAAAATGAAATGAAAATAAAATTAAATCTGAATCTCGTCATCATTGGACTAATCCATCATATCAAACCAAAGAAAACTTTTTTTGCTTTAAAAAAAATTGAAATTTTCCTTGTAATACCGTCTAATTCTGAACTGATGGTAGGAATACCAATTGAAATAAATAAAAATGAAAAAAAAAATAATTATATTGTTAAAATAAAGACATTTTTGCACCTAAAATAGCCCTTATTCTGTCAATTTTGTGTACTATTTTTTGCACCTATTATGGTGTTTTTTTGCACTTAAGGTTCACATCCTTAGTTATATTATATAAGGTAATATTACTAAGTTTACTATGTTGTTGCCTCTTGCCATGTTCATTGACCAGGTCCGCCTGATCGAAGCGCCGTGCGGTGGTCATCCATGGAAACATGTCAATAAGGGAGCCAATGCCTTGGGCTTCGTTTACTCACCTATCTTATACACCGTGGTCCTAACCTAAAAATATTATAAAAGGCAATAATTTGATTTAACTAAAAGATCTCAAGGTAGCCATGACAGAGCAACTATTAAAACATACTCAAAAATGACTCCCAGTATTGTTTCAGAAAGTGACAAGAATGATGAGATAAGTGTGTTGTAACTGGGAAGAGTCTTCTGAAGGAAACTAATCGTAATTGATATTTTGCTGTAATGCTTTTTTTTAAAAAAAAAAGTAATTCATCGAACTTTATTGTCAAACCTCGGTATTAAATAAATTATTTTAATTACTGTGTGTGTGTCTGCGTGCGTGTGCTTCATAAATAAATAAAGTTGATGTAAAATGATCGTATAAGAGAAATGTTCATCGTAATAAGAGAAATGATCACTATATGATCATCGTAAAATGATTGTAGCCTATAATTTGACAGCTATATAGCTGTCAAATTATCTTTTATGCATTTTTTCCATCTTCAGCTGCAGGTTTTCTCGGGGCACTCTTGTTTCTTCTGCATCATAAAACCCTATTCCATGTTTATCATCCCCATTTCATCATCATTTCTGTATTTCAAATTTAAAAAAAGTCTGAGGACCAAATGACATAGCTGTAAAAGCCAGTCGGTGCCCTCGTTAAACCCAAAGTACCTACCTACCTTCAGCTGCAGTGACTTTATACATACTTTTAAAAATTAAGTACTGTAAACAGCAAACATTTCTACCGGAAAGTTTGACAAAGCATGCTAAACAGGTGTTTATTAATGATCAGAAGGTAGTAGGCCCATGTCCAATTTGCCACAACTTCATGTACAGCTGCAGCACTTTCCTTCTTTATCCCATTGAAAAGAATGCAGACATCAGTGTCAACTTTATTTTTCTGATAGTTGGGTAATTAATTTTTTTCATCATAAAATATCTTGTTTTATCTTTCTGTTTCTGCTTATAACAGGTGATTTTATTTGGTCATAGCCTATGTGACAAAGTTACTGGACCTGTAGTCCAGTAGTTTTTTTTTCAGACAACTTTCTGATTAATACAGGTTTCACTGTATTCACCTTTATTCTTATAACCAGTGGTGTACTGGTTCACCGGGAAGTCGTGAAAATTCCCAGTGCGCCAGTTGGTCCGAGCGCCGCTGCACTCTGATCCAAAAAAACGATAAAGTGGTCAACATTTAATATATTTATTTAAATGAAATTGTTGGATAAAGAATATATGACAATTTTGATAGTTTAACGATATTAGTATTAATAAACATGTAAGTTTATTAAGTTGCATCAGCGTTATTCACATACAACCACTGGACAAAAGTATAGAATATATTCCAACAGCTGCCATGTGTCAAATGTTGGAATATATTTCAACATTTGACTTTATTCTTACATTGCACAAATTAATTTTATTGTGCAATGCAAATATATTGAGAGGACATTACTAAAGAACAATGAAGACAAATTGCACTGAAAAATATGTATTCAAACAGAAATTGTGACCAAATTTGTAAAATCAATATAATAATAATAATAATAATTCGATAACGATCTTAGTGTGGGTGTGTTTCTGGCTGGCATTGGCTGAAACGTGCATTGTCATATGACGTCATATTAAAAAGCATCACATGACACTCATCAACATAAAGAAACGTTTCAATTGAAGTGGGTTGACCGAAAGACGCATTCACTTCCTGTTTACGTGATATTCGTGTTCACTTTGTGGTATTCGAACTTAGTTCGAATACCACGTGGTTTATAACACGTGGTTTTTATTCCACGTGGTTTATAACACGTGGAATTCGTTTGTTTGCACATCGTTCGTTTCAAAAAACGAACGAAATTTTGAAAAAAGTAGTTGAAAACATCATTAAGCTGAAAGGATGACCGTGCCAAGTCAGCTTTTCTATAAATATTTTGGTTTGGTTTGGACGTGCCGCATCAAAGCGTGTTGGCCAGTCATTGAACAATTTTCAATAATAATAACACGCGCTGGTCAAAAAGAAAAATGAGTCAGCATGCTAATATGCGACCAAACCGAACGTGACCATAATCTACTATATTACTTTCCGTGGAAAGCATTTCATGAAGCCTGTCAATCATGGTCATGGTCACATGGTTATCATACCACACCTCTGTAGTTTGAGAACCCGTCTCTCCAAACTAAAATGTTATTAAGATTGAACTGTTATAAAGATCACACTCACCAGTGTTTCAGGTTCCTGCGTGGCAGGGGAACCCAGGGTTCTTGTGCGAAGCATGGGTTCTTCACTTAGTGTAATGTTCTAAAACATTAACATACATTTTAATGTCCCTTGGCCTGGGGGAATAAAAATAATTCTGCAAACACTTCCGATGATACATAAAAGTTATATCAGAACTCAAAATATTGCACAGCCCATCAAACAACGGGCATTTTACTAGTAGTGTATATTGTAATATGTTTCATACTATTGTCTAGGGGGTCATAACTCTTGCCTCACAGCGAACGGCATTGCCCCACCCATAGCCGAGCTATGGTCTTAGCATAATTCTAAAGTCAACCGTTATTGGTGGTTTAATCGAAAGTGATTTTCAATAAGTTTTGTGTTTCGATAACTGTGTCCACTTTTTCATCTATTAGTTTTTTTTTTGCTAAGTATGGTTAATGTATAACATAGCATGATATTTTGTACACAATTTGGTAGGTATAGACAAGTATAATCTTACATGTACCTATTTTGCACATATTGTAAAATTCTTTTTGTTTGTTTATTTTGTAGATCAGATGGTCGATATGTGAAAGTGCCTTGGAAAAGTGTGAAGGTTGGTGACATCATTCATCTATCGTGCAATGAAGTTATTCCTGCAGATATTTTACTTTTGTGGTCAAGTGATGAACAAGGAACTTGCTATATTGAAACTGCCAACTTGGATGGTGAGAATAACCTGAAGCAAAGGCAGGTTGTTAAGGGTGCTTCCTCTTCTCAGGTAAATACTGCATTGTCAATCATTTTAATGTTGAAAAATAGATTTCCGACCTGTTGTTTCAGAGTTGTACAGGAAACTCTCACTGTTTGTAGCAATTACGTTCAATAAACCCACAAACGGCAAAATCACAAATTGAAGAACTTGCTCTAAATGCTGTTATGAAAACCATTCTTTCTTCACCCATTAAAGAGATTGAGTCCAACATGAAAACGAGCAATTATAACTAGACAATTATTAACGTTTAAATATTTATTAACAAACTTTTATGTATATAGGCATACCTCACTTTTTTGTCACAATTGGAACCAGAGCTCTGACGAAAGTTGGAGCACGGACGAAAGTCAAAATATTGACTTTATTTAGCTTGAAAATTCATTAGACCTGTGAAAAAAAACGTGAATAACTAACTGCATAACGCTAGTGAATATGTGCAACACTTAAATAAACAAATGAATTTAGTAAAATAAATAAGATAAAAAATATCTACTATTGCCCACCTGTTTTCATAACATTTAGCATAACTAAAATGTGAATTATAATCAGATTCAATTAGTTAATTGACACTAAAACAAAAATAACTGAATTGACGGTGCTCGGTTTTAACACTATGGGATGAAAAAAAAACAAACTTTGGAAATCTTGTATAAATTTATAGGTGACGAAAGAGCGAAACGACAAAAGTCTAGGTATGCTTGTACAGCCTGTACTACCTCAAACTACATAGCAAGCCTATGCCAGTTATGTTTTGAAGAAGACATCAAGAAAGTAACCTCCATTTATGTGCAAATACTCTTCAAAATTATGTCGTCCATGGAGAATGCATGGAGGATAGAGCTTTGAACAGAAAAAAAGCAGAATTTCTTTAACAGTTCTCTCTGATAATTCAAGCAGTACATCAGTTGAAGCCCTGTGATTTGCACAACCGCAAGGTACTTTGTCGCATGGATTAAGACGATCACTTGATTGACAGTTTTTGGATGTTTATTGTTTAACTAATGAAGCCCATTTTGAGTTATGTGGATATTCAATTGAATATGTGTATATCCAATTGAATAAACAATTGGATATGGATATTGGTCTGCAGAAAATTCTCTTTATGGATGATGTATGTTGAAGTTTCAAAAGTGTTATGTTCATAGACGGAGGTCACTTGCTTGATGTCTTCTTTAAAATATAAATGGCATACTATCTATTTTGAGGTTGTATATATAAAAACCTGTTGTAAATATTTAAAAGTTAATAATTGTCTATTTATAATTGCTCGTTTTTTCTTCCAGACCCTGTATAATAAATAGAATTTGTTTAATGTTATTATGTATACAGTATGAGGTGCTAACGAAAAGTTTGTGGCTTTAAACAACATGCGCGAACTAAAACCTTATATATGTAAGAGTATTGCCAACCGTGTGCTACTTCCGTATTGGCTAGTGAAATCACATGATTTATGGGTTCCATTTTGCAGGCAGCAAAGCATGCCAATAGCATCGTTAGCATGAGAATTTACATGAGAAGGTGTGTTTTCTACATGTGATCGAATCCCTTTTCTCTAGTCACATGTCATCATGTTGTCATAATTTGTTTTCAGCTGGCTGCTTTTTGGTGGCAAAATGGCCATAATTGGCCATACTTTAAGTATAAAGGCCTCTAGTACGAACCAGTTGTGGTATGCATTTTCAGTGCTAGATGTGGCTAGCATTGAGCTTTGTGAATTAATGTGCCAAAAGTTGTCAAGCTGAGAGGACCTGTTAATAAGTTTAGTGCATTTTTATAAGGTTATGTTTTAGTGAGCCGGCGATCAGATCACTTGAGTTATTCGTAAGTCGAACCATTCGGATCTGGAGGGTCTACTGTACTTGTTTATTAGCTGAAGTGTCAAATTTTACAACGAAAAATATTAGAGGAGCAATTTTTTTCACACTATTCAAATTGGTGATTAAATCTGTCAACAATATAAATGGACATAAGAAATGGTATTAACATTTGACAGAGAATTATTACAGTATATTTAAACATGAATCCTAAAATCCTGAAATAGTTTTTCCAGCTTCTTGCATGCCGACCGTCAAAAGATAGAAAAAAACATTCATGGACTGGGAAGACAGAAACAAACCCATTTATTTCATTCTGAAATTTAATCAAACAATATACAATCAATATACCATACTTATATTGCACAAGTCAATGTGACATTTGCTGCTGTTTATCTGCCATGACCTTTTTGATACGAGGTTAAGATTAAGTCCACTAATTTCTCGTGGACCAGCTAAAAAATGCAGATTGGCCTTGAGAACCACTACTTTATGGAATGATATATTAAATGAAATGTCACAAAACCAAGTACTGGTAGCCTATATTGGTGTTTTTTTTTTACATTACACAAGAGCAGCCCAAACAAGTGAAAAAGCAAATCGAAATTGATTTTTAGTTTTGCTATACAGTACAACATACAAGTGGCATAATAGCATTGATCAATAGGCCTATCAATATTGTGAAAAGATATTGATAGAATCATATTGGTATGATTCCATGGGGTGCATGAGTTTCATGATCTGCTCGTTTATACATTGTTCTTTCTTGAATATAACGTTGGTATATAAGTTACAAGGTGTTTTAAAATTATTGTCACACTTTGACAAAGCCATACCTGAATGAGATAATACAGGAATGTGCTGTGATCCTATTGACAGAAAAACAAAGTTTCATATTATATTGGCGAGCGACTGATGTTGTGTACATGCGCTACTAGGAAACTCATGGTAGGTGACCACCAAAGTTGAAAAAATGGGCTGCTGTTGCCATTGTAACAACAAACAGACTTATTCATTCAAATGTCAGAACTGTATTTTCATCTATATTCATCTATCATCTTTCATCTATTGAATTCTATTTTCATCTATGCGGGATTGCAGAAGGTCCCACATGAGTCTTTGTAACTATCCGGTAAAACATGTAGTTTTTTCTATCAACTGATGCATTGCACATTCCTATATTATTATTTGTCACTAGCAAGTTTCCCTACTCTTACCGACATAATTTAAGACTTAGTTAAATGCTAACCAAAAATGTTTTAAAAATTCAAAAAACAAATTTAGTTTCACTGACCAGATAGCTTAACCAAGAAAACACCTTCCGACGTTTCGACTCTCTCCTGAAGGCTTTTTTCAAGAAAATAACAGAAAAAGGGAATAAAGTAGAACAAAGAGAAAAACAATCCCTGAAGAGAGGTATTTGGGTGATCACCCCTTGTGCCCGTCTATCCAACTTCTCACCACACAATTAAAAAATTTAAAAAAAACAAGCAACTTTTTATTTGAAAACTCAATTTAAAAACTTCAATTCAGTGTGGGGACTCAAAATGCAACAACCAGATATCGACCACTATCAACCTAGCGAAATACTATGTTAGAAGATAATGTAAAAAATATAAATGCACAAACACCAAATACACACAAACTCTAAATCATTAAATTTTTTCCAAGTTCCATGCCTTGTATGTACAACCTATCTAGATGTACATGTTCAAAATTCAAGATCTTTGATTCTATTATACAGGGTATTTCAGGATCTTTGTTACAAACTTCTAGGGCATGTAGGAGGCTCTGAAAGGAGCAACGTTTTCCCATGTGAAATGTTCCGGAAAAAATTTTATTGAATGGATTTTGATTAATTGTCTACGTTAAGTCAGTTATTACAGACATCCAAAATGCATACCTGTATGCCTGTATAGTGAGCTTCATCGCAATTCATAAATGTTGTGGGGGTGAGTATCAAATCTTGCAATCCAATTCATTACAATACAGGTGAAATTTTCGGCATTTGTATTACATGATGCTATTTTTTCTAGAATGTTTCATATGAGAATAAGTTGCTTTTTTCGGACCCCGCTTCCCTATATGTCCTGGAACAGAGGTCCTGAAACACACTGTATAAAGCCTAAGCCTGGTGCTACATTGGCTATTTGACTCATTAGAAGATATTAGCAATCTTGCGAATTTATCACATTTGATGTGATAAATGGGTGTAATTGTTAGCAGGGCCGTCTTGACAGCATTGTAGGCTCTGAACAACAACAGTGCATTGCGCCCTTACACCTATTCATACCTATCGTGAGGCCTCTGACGATTGCCCAGTTTCCCATGCGTAAAGATGGCTCTGATTGTTAGAAAAAAAACAGCCATACCTCTGGATGCAATTGGCTTGCCCAGAATAACATTGCATGTAACAATTCATAGTTTCGAGTAAATAGCAAAAAAGTATTTAGCAACATATTGATTGTCACATATTAGGTGACCAATTTTGAAGTGATATATGTATGTTTTAGGTAGGTATGGTCTTTTGATCGCACTAGCTAGGCCCATATATGAGGCATGGTTTTCCATAATAATCTCAATATTGAATTTTTGTAACATACAACGTTATTCTGGGCAAGCTTTCAATTGTATCTTGACAAATTAATATTTTTTTTACTGAAAGCGGTTTTTTTTTTTTCAGTTTTAACAGTAAAAGCCATTTTATTTGAAAATTGTTATACAATTTTGAACATGTTCGGAAGGTTATATCTTGACACTTGTTAATTCTACTTTTTGCTCTTGATTTTATAGCAACTTGCTTGTTTTTGTACTAAAATTGTTTAATCAATTTATTAATAATACACAACTAAAAACACGACAGGTTACAATGACTTAAGTGGAATGGTTACTACACAGTTAAAAATGCATAATGTGGCACTTCCAGATTTACCTAAATCTTGATTACTTAACAGTTTTCAAAAGAAAAAAAAATATGCTTATGTTTTTGTAATTAATTAAGTATTAATGTGAAAAAAATTCTTATCTTAAGTACAATTAATAGTTTTTTATTTATATTAAATATATGAATAAAATTTTTTTTAAAAGGGCTTAAGTCACATTTTTGGCCATTTTTGTTTTTAGCATTTTTGAATCTACATAAGTAGAGCTTCAGTTTGGTGTTAAAAGGGTAAAACCACACTATATACACATAGGCTATGTTACACACTGTTTGTTGTCATGTTAGACTTCAAAACATTACTGCTATCTGCCTACAGTATTAATGTGTATGACAAGCATCACAAAAATCCATGTCCACAAAGTAGCAATGCTTTGTTAGTAAAGCAAGATTAGAATGTCCACATACTTCTTCAAGTTTGATCAACTGACAAAAATCAATTATTTCAGTCAATATATTGGAGTTGGCATTGATCCTGTTCTTTAATTAAACAGAAAAACACAGGTGATCACAGAAGACAATTTACTTTTCATCTAAATCCTCCTCCTTGGTTGGAAAAATCTTTATTGGGTCACTCTTGGATATTGAAAGTCGATAAACGTCAAGAAATATTTCAAGAACAAATTGAATGTCAATGTTGTAACCTATAATCTTACACTGGGGGAAGTGCATCATTTATTTATTTTTTAAATTCTAGTTTGGTGTAGAAAAGCCAATCTTCATTACAGGGTTATTGAAAAAGAAATAGACAGTTTTGATAATTTATAAAACGAAAACTATTCAACATAATTACTCACAATACACAGTTTTGAAGAAAAACTGAAAAAAGTTATACTGCAACTTACAGATGTCTGATGTGTTGTCGGTGTCACAATCAGATGTGATCAGGAACTGATTGTGGTCGACTGAAGAAGTCCGTTAGGCGTCGTCAATA